>VZRF01010549.1:687065-714462 GCA_013396875.1 Vireo altiloquus
CTCCACGTGCTGGCCATGGGCGGCTCGGCGCTGGTGCTGCGGCCAGGGCCGGCCCGCAGCAGGGTCCGGGCCGCGCTCCGTGCCCGCCCCGTGCCGCTCGTGGATGTGTCGGCGGCGCGGCCAGGCCCTGCCCTCTGCGCCCCGGCACAGGCCCGCACCGTCCGCCAACACCTCGCCGACCTCCTGGGCCATCTGCGGGACGCCGAGGCCGCCAGCGCCGAGCCGGTGACCGCCAGCGAGGTTGTCCCCGGCGACTGGAACCTGTGCACCGTGGCCGGGGTGCTGCTGGGCTACCCTGCCGTGTACACCTTCGCCGGCGCCGAGGGCGGCGAGAACTGCCTGGCGCTGACCCCGCTGAGGGTGTTCACGGCCCAGGCCTCCTGCCCCCGGATCAAGGATGGGCTCAGGGTCCGGATCTACTCGTTCAGCGTCCCGGAGAGCCTCTGTGCGGAGCTCAGGGAGGTGCTGGATGAGTGGTGCGAGGAGCTCAAGAAGGCTTTCAGCGCTCAGAATGATTTTGTAGATCTCTGCATTTCGAGCGAGGTCGTGTCTCTTCCAGCAGTTGCCTTGTAAAACACTCAAGCATACTCAAGACTTTTTGGCCTTCCTGACTGCATCAGGGACCAAGGCAGAAGATCCAGTTCCCTCTGTGTCCCCTCCATCTCTCCTGGTCCTTGAGCACTAAAGGCTGAATTGTGACAGTCACTGCAGGCCGGTGGCAAAAACAAATACACGTATTTTAAAGATGAGTGTGTGGGCGTGTGTGCTCCCAGCTGCTCTGCTGCCTCTGTCCTGCCTGCACATCGCACCCTGCAAAGTCAGTGTGGATTTGCAACAGGCAGCTGAAGATTGATAATAAAAGATTTGAACACCATGGTGCTTTGAATTAGTGAAGTTTATTGTAGGCTCCATGTGCATTTACGTGTTAATTGTGTGTCTGTTTCATGTCTGTTGCGTGTCTGTTTCATGTCTATTGTGTGTATGTTTCATGTCTATTGCATGTCTCTTTCATGTTCATTGCGTGTCCGTTTCATGTCTCTTTCATGTCCATTGCGTGTATGTTTCATGTTCATTGCGTGTCTGTTTCATGTTCATTGCATGTCTGTTGCGTGTCTGTTTCATGTTCATTGCGTGTCTGTTTCATGTCTATTGTGTGTCTCTTTCATGTCTATTGTGTGTCTAGTTCATGTCTGTTGCATGTCTGTTTCATGTATATTTACTGTACAAGGTGTTGTCCTGCACGGTGTTGGGTCTGAGCCTGCACATGAATGAGGGACAAGTGCTGTAGAACCTCCACAGTGCAGCTTCAAGAGGGACTTTAAACTCCTGTCTCTGATGAGTTCGTGTGGTGCTGGCAGAGGAAGGGAAGCAGGTGTGGCTGTGGGGATGCTCAGCCAGAAGAGGTGCTGGAGGAGTGGGATAGAACAGGGCCTGGTGGGAAGATTGCTCAGAACACATGAGGGGACTGTGCTAAAGAGCCCCCCCGAGCTGGGTTTCTTCATCAGGTAAGAGCAGAGATGGCCCAGGATCAAGTACCTCCGATTTAGGGAGGCAATAAATACAGGAAGAGAATTTGGGGGGCATAAAACCCAGGCAGGTTGGATCCCAAGGGCATGGGATGCCCTACCCCTCTCACCCTGTGCCAGCCACGGCAGCGGTGGCCAGAGAGGCTTTGTCCCCCAGTGCCTCGCGCGCTGGGCAGTGCAACTTTGAGCAGGAACAGAGTAACCACAGCAGCCGAGGGAAGGGATGATGTCCCTGTGTTTATTGGGAATTGTCTGGAGTGGGACCAGCTCGGGGTGTGAACCGAACGTGCACGTGCGAAACAGCAGAGTGAGCTCGAGTTGCTTTTGGTGAGGCAGAGGTCAGTTCCTGCAGTGAAGTCAGTCATCAAGGAGCTCCTTCACAGCCTGTAACTCGCCAGGAAGGTGGCGATGGCCACTGCTGCCACTGCCACCAGGAGAGGGATCCAGTGACCGCGCTGTCTCTGCCAGGAGAAGCACGCGTTACTAGGAACGTGCTGGGGGATGACACTTCTCATCTCAGCCCCAGCCAAGATGTCATTCACCTCTCTGCACTGCACAAAGGAGGGGGGATCGTTCCCAGGCCGCTGTGCAGCGCTGGGGTCGGGACAGGAGCTCCCACCTGTGCCTGGCTGCCGTGGGAGCGGTTGAGCTCGTCCCGGCACTGGCGCAGCCGGCTCAGGCAGGACTGGTACTCCTCGCTCAGCGCCTCCAGCTCCGAGCGCAGCTCCGAGCACTGCAAGCACAGCAAGGGGCTCTTAGCAGGAGGGGGTCTGTACACACCCAGAATGGCTGAGCTGCCGCAGTGGCCGCAGTGCTTCGCCTGCCCAGGGGCACGGGCACGGCCCAGCTCTGCCGCCCGAGCGTCCTCAGGTACCTGCGGGACAGAGCACAGCTCAGCGTTACTGGCACCTGGGGCTGGGGGCAGTGCCCGGGCTGCCACCATCCCACCGCCTGCCTGCCTTGGCTGCCAACGTTCACATCACAGTGGGGACAGTGATGTTAATGACCGCAGGAGTTTGTGGGTCTGGAAGGTGTGGAATGCAGGCTCCTGTCAGGGATTGTCCTTCAATCTGGAATTCCTTCTCAGAAGGAATTCCTGACAGTTCTTTAAACCATCTGAGACAGAGGATACATGGGACAGGTGCCTTGGTTGTGCTGCCCAACCCCAGAACTCAGGGATGGCTCCTGTTCCTGAGCAGGCAGAGTTCGAGGTGGCATTCTGATGAACAGTGTTGGCAGCAGCTGTGGAAGGAGCTGCCTGTCCCCAGAGGCTTCAGGAGCCAAAGTGAGGTCAGCTGGGTGCCTTGTCCTCCCTTAGCTGTTCCCTCTTGCTGTGACTGTGCTTTATAAACCCTCTGGGAGCTCCTGGATGCTACCTGATGGTGCTCTAAGTACTGTGGATTAGTGTGACAAGCTCTCCTCCTGTGGCTCTCAGCTCTGCTGTGGTAAGTTATAAAAAATGATTTATAAGTCTTTTTAATAAATCCTTGCTGGCTGAATACTGCTATAAGAATTGAGGGGCTGTTGGTTGGGAGAAGCCTGGTTTGATGGCAAAATGTGTGTAAAAGGCCGTAAAGCTTTGGTTGGTTGGGGTTTTATGCAGCTCAGTTTTAAGGGCATTGCTTCTGTTAGCAGACCCTTCCTGTTATTTTTATTGTTGCTATTATTGCAAGCCTTTTCCTCCTCTCCTTCCTTTATGTTCAGGAGTTTGGTTCTTAAAGTGTGGCTTTGGCTTTTCCCTGGGAGGCTGTCGAGGCTCTCCGAGGAGGAGTGAGTGAGAGGAGGAGTGGGCTTGCTTGGGCAGAGCTCTGCCCCTGGAGCCCTGTCCTTGTGTGTAGGTGCTTCAGCAGGGCTTTAGGCAAGAGTGGTATTGGGATAAAAATTATAGGGAGATAATCCTTACAGGAGACCCTGAGCCCAGGGTACTTGCAGGAGCTTTGGTGTGTGGTGTTTCTGCTGGGGCTCTTGCTCCAGCAACAACTGAGTGGCTTCCTCACCTCGTTCTCCTTGGCTGTAAGCTGGGACGTCCTTTTCTGAATCTCATCCTTCAGACTTTCTGTTCCCTCCTCCTCCTCAGGCTGCTCTAACAGAGCACTTTGTTTTTCCTTGGCAGGAGTGAGAGGTGGGGTCTGTGTGGTGAAAACCTGGTCTAGAAAAGAGTCAGGCTTCTGATGAGAAACAGCT
This sequence comes from Vireo altiloquus, assembly GCA_013396875.1. Lineage (NCBI taxonomy): Eukaryota > Metazoa > Chordata > Aves > Passeriformes > Vireonidae > Vireo > Vireo altiloquus. The sequence continues at coordinate 690,776 of VZRF01010549.1, forward strand.
CCAGGCTCTGGGTTGGCTTTAGCTCTTGTTTACTGAGCACAGTTTAAGGACAGTGTTTGTGTGCTATGCACAAAGCAGAAGACACAGGAGCTGAGTTTGTTATCACAGGCTTGTCTCTGCTGTAGCTACAAGCTCATCATCTTTAGGGCAGCATTTCTAAGCATTTGCCAGAAATGGAGGGGAGAGTTAAAATGCCTTTTTTATTACTTTCTTTTTGTCAAGTACAGCTGTAATTGCAATTACAAGCTGGAATGTGTTTTGTTTAGAAAAAATATGGCATAGCCACTGAAACAGAATTTGCAGTGAAATCCATTTATTTTTTTTTAAATGTTTGCCATCATAAATACATTTATGTTTTAATGTTAGCTAGCAAAACGACTCCTCCTGTGTAGCTCTAAAATAACTGTTTATTCTAAACCAATGTAGACTTTTCCTAGAGTCAGGGCTAGTGCTTCTGTGTCCAGGGAGTGCAATGTGGGGGTTAGAAAGTTTGCTGACCTTTCCTTTGCACCGTCACCTCCTGGCTCTTCCGTTGGTTGTTCTGGTTGTGGATCAAGTCTGGGAACACAAAAAGCCACATTATTGTCCAAAGCACTAAAGAAGGTCTCTTACCTTGTGCATCTCTGTTTTACTTACTCTGCAAATGGCTGATTGTTGCCTCCAGTGTTACCTTCTGCTCTTGTTCTTTTTGCAATTTATCTGAAATAAGGATAGAAGGAAATCAAGGTTGGTGTAAATCTCTGTATCTTTTGGCAAGGGTGGTACTTTTCTGTTCTCCACGTGTGTAGAGTGGAGCAGACATTGTTGGCTGCACTGGACTTTCTTCTCTGAAGGGATGTGATTTTTAGCTGCTAATTGCCCTTTTTTGGCAGCTTTGTCTTGTGTTCCTTGTGTTCAAGTCGTTTATGGTTTATTTTAAAGCTGTTCATGCAAGACCTGCTATGAGATTAGAACTGCTACCTACTTTCTCTTCCTTAATTATGCTTTAAGACAGCCATGTGTGAGTTTAAAATAACATATGTGAGTTTCCTTGCCTCTGTCTGAGCTGGTGCTTTAGGACACTGTCAGCTGCTCAGGGACAGCCATCAGGGCCCAGCAGCAGGGCTGCAGAGCTGTGTCTGATGCTCTGGCAAGGGTGCAAAGCCCTGATCGAAGCTGAGGACACATCTTAGATTTTTATTTCTTTCAAAGTCTCTCATTCCATCCTTTCCTCTAGCAAAGTCACTTGACTTCTCTGAACTCTTTAATCTAGTCAGAAACAACTTTAGGAGAACTTTGGAAATCAGCATTTTTTGTGGTGAGCTGAGGTGTGCAGCACATTGGAGGTGAGCCTTGTGTGCACGCGGCTCTGAGCGCCGTGGGTTTAGGAGGATTTTAGGCGTATTTTAGGCGCATTTCAGGAGTGTTTTTCCGGAGGGCAACCCGCAGGGCTCGGTGGGTACCTTGGGCGAGGCGGATGCAGCCAGCCTGGCGGTCGTGGTCGCTGCGCAGGGCGCTGGCTCTCTGCAGCAGCTCCGTGTGCTCCTCACGCAGTGCCTGCAGCTCCTGGCTCAGCTGCTTGTTCTGTGCCTCTGCTCGCTGGCCGGGGAGAGACAGACACTCACTGCCTGGGCTTGGCAGGACAGTAAAGCTCATCTCGTCCTGCCCCCAGACCACCTTCCACCATCCCAGGCTGCTCCAAGCCCTGTGCAGCCTGGCCTTGGACAGGGATGGGGCAGCCACAGCTCCTCTGGGCACCCTGGCATCAGCAAAACCCTGAATTCCAGAGGAAGCTGTTGGTGCAGGGACTGACGTACCTGGAGCTCGCTCTGTAAAGCCTGGAAGTTGTTTTTGAGCTCGGTGTGTGCTGCGGTCACCTTGCTCAGCTCGGCTTTGAGGGCAGTGTCGTGCTCTTTCCAGAGGGCAAGGTCCTCTCGTGTCTCTGCCAGGCTTCTCTGGGGACGAGAGCAGGGACCCAGGTGGGTGTGACGCAGGGCCCCGTGGGACGGTGCCAGGCTGCCCTGGGTGGCACCAGCAGGGCTGTGATGGGCAGTGCTGGCTCCCCCAGCACCAGGATACAAAAACCTGCGTGGGGCTGATGCCATCTGATGGACAGAGCCACCATGGGCAATGCTCCCTCTGGAGCATGTTCTTGTGCTGCCAGCAGGCTTGAGAAGCCTGGTGGTACTTGGGATAAAACTCTTGTTTTTCTGCAAATATCAGTTATCCTGTGGGTCAAAGCAATTTGCTGCCTCTTGGGGAAAAGCTATTTTCATAGAAATGAGCAACTCCAGAAAAAGCAAGACCTCTGGAGACCTTGTGCCCTGGTGTGTGTGTGTGAAGAGCAGGGGAAGGGATTGCAGTTCAAGCTGACAAACCTGAGTACATTCCCCAGCTCTGAGCTGTCTGTAACTTGATGTGCAGCTCACCAATGAGCACAGGTTGCATTACAGCTGCTTTGGGCTTTGCTGAGTAGTTAAACATCATATTTTTTTCTTTGCTGCTAATGGTAAGCCTGTCATCACCTTTCCCTGACATGTGAGTTTTCTTTGTCACGGTTGGACTAAATTAAAGCCAAGCCAAGTGTAAAATGTGTTGCTCACCTGAGAGTTTTGTAGCTGCTGCTCTGTTTGGAGTTTGTCCTCCAGCATCTTCTGAAGAGCCTCTTTTGCCTTCTGCTCATAGGTCTGCTTCTGGTCCTCCATCTCTATCAGGATCTTCTTCACACACTCCTTTGAGTAACTCTTTAAAGAAAGAAAAAGAGCTTGAAGTGCTTATCTGTCGGATTCCTGACCTTGCTAAACCTGAGTATTAGCAAACCCAGAGTGTGTAAATGCTACTGCTAATGTGCTGTGAAGCATTGCTTCAGCGAAGAGCTGAAGTCCTTTTTTGATAGGTATCTAATCAGATTGATGTAGAAACTGAGACTCGACCCAATTACAAGGTTTGCTTTTCCTGCCTTTCCTTATCTGTGTTTCCCAATGAATCAAACATTACCTGGGTGCAGGCCTGCAGCTGATTTTCCAGCACCCGTAGTTTACACCTCAGTTTGTCTTCATTCAGCTGACCCTGGGGAAAAAGAAATTGAAGTGAGATGTGAAATCATGAACTGCAGAATGTGCCCCCGATGTTCTGTTAGGTTGTGTTTTGATTCATTTTCTCTCTTCATTTGTAATCAGATCAAAGTCTCTTCAGTGCTGAGAGCTCAAGTAAACCTCCTCAGCCTCAGAATAAATGGGATACAAAGTAAAACTTTTATGGATTGAAAACCTGTCCTGAGGCAGTTTCTCTGGTTACTGAGTGCAGTGCTGGCAGTGAGTGACAAGTTAAGAGCGAGGGGATTTGGGGTTGTTCTGGCTGTGTTTGGCACAAGTGCAGCTGCTGCCTGTCCCCACGGATCCCCTGTTCTCTGCTTGTGCTCCCTCCCTGCCTCAAGCTCCAGCTGCTGGAACGGTCTTGTCTCACTGTTTTCCTTGGAAAATAGGTTGGGTCTGCGTTGCAACATCTGCAGTTGGGCAGGGGGATGGAGGGCACTGCTGATGATTCATTTTGCTCATTACCATCATCTCCTCTCGGTGTTAGTCAGGCTGCTCAGGCTTTGTGAAAGCAGCCTGAGTGCAAATTCAGATAACATTTCTAGCAAAGAGTTCACGTGGGCTGTTTTTCCACCACCAATACTGAGAACACCAATATCCTCTCTGCCCACTGCTATTTGAAGTCACGACTTGAAAGTCCTTGATGTTAGAGGAATAGCTGACAGAGCCAGGCAGAACCAGATTCCCTGGTGTCTCAGCACTGCTTAAATTTGCACAGAAGCACGTTTACAGTCCCAAACACTAAATCTTCCCAGTTCAGTTGCTGGTGCCAAGAGCCAAAGGCTCTTAGTAAGGAGGTGAGATTTTGAAAAGTAGTTTTAGATGTGCAATATTCTGCCTGGTTTTCCTCAGTTCTCCTCCTCTGTTATCTGCACATCTGTGCACAGATGTGGCTGTGCCAGGGACAAGGCAATCAGGCCCTTCCTGTGCTTTGGAGCAGAAATCATGGAAGGGTTTGGGTTGGAAGGGACTTTAATCATAAGGGAGACTCCTTTAGCATCGTCCTTCACAGGGCAGCATTTCTGAATCAGCTAAGCAGGTTTTACAACTGGTGGGGGATTTGAGGCACAGACCCAGGGCAGGAAGGTCTCTCTAACCTCGAAGTGAGATTGTGGGAGGGAGAAGGACCCAAAAGCTTTGTCCTGTCAGTCTGACACCCCAATCCTCCTGCAGAGCATTCACCTGCCCCATCAGCCAGGCCACACATGAACACACGTCAGAAATGAGCTGTGCCCACATCATCCACACGTATTCAACAGCTCATCCTTGAAACCCGAACGATTAGAAGGGGTTAAAAAGCTGCTACAACAAACATTTGGCGTCTCACCTGAGGCTCGGAAGAGGCAGCCAACCCTCACTGTCCATGGCACAGCGTTATGGGGAAGGCTCCATCCCTCCCTCCCTTTGCCAGCACCCCCTGGAGAAGCCCCCCAGCCCCACCTGCCTCCTGGAATCCCCTCCCAGCGGCAGCTTCTGCCTCGTCACCCTCTCAGCTCCAGCTCCGAGGCGATTTTTTAAGCTGATTTTAAGCTGATTTTTAGGCCGATGAAAAGCAGAGTGCAAGAGGCAGCAGCAAAGTCTCTCGTGCAGCAGGGGCAGCGAACAGCACCCACCTGTTGTAATCTGAGGTTTCGTGGCCACTTCCTGCGAGTGTGGCTGGGTGTTTTTTCCTGCTCACATTATATTGAAGGAGCGAGCGAAGGCGGAAGTTTTGGCCACAGGATGTCTAACATAAGTTCTGTACCCCCTCACCCAATCAGTCGCTTTTCTGCCCCAACAGAACTTTCTAACCACTTTTTTTTTAATGACATGATGGCACACATTATATCTTCTTATAGAAGAGAAAAAGGGCCCTGGTTTGGGGTGCCCAGAGGATTTTTTTTTTGAGCTGTGGGGAGATAGTTTGATGCCAGGCCACAGTGCAGCACCAACAGCCTTGGTGTTTGAGCTCTGGCCTCTGTCTGGAGCGAGAATAAATCCCTGAAAGGAACAGGGAGGATAACCTTGGATTTTTTTCCCCACTTACTCACTGCTGTTTGCTTCTATTTAAGAAAAAGTGGCGAGTATAAAATCACCCCAAACCTTATGGAAGAATACAGATTTCTAGACCTGAAAGCAAAGTGCATTTTGCAAGAATCCCTTGGGGCACAAAAGTAGAAAATTCAGGCCAAGTTCCCCCTTAACTCCTGAGTCTGTGCCACCCTCCCTAAGCAGAGAGGTGGCAGCGAGGCAGAGCAGCCACTGGCAGGGGATGGAGGTTCTGCAGCTCTCTGGTACCTGCCAGGACTTCTCTGATGCCTGGAGCAGCGTGGAGAGGAGCTCCTGCAGAATCACCATCTTGTGCTTGAGCAGCAGCTCGCGGTGCAGAGCCTCCTGTGGGCAAGGGGGACGTGGTCAGTGGTCAGTGGGGACAGCCCAGAGCCCCCAGCCCAGGGCTTGCCCTGCTTGGGGGGCTCCAGGTCTGTGAGGTCTGTTGGCATTTTAGCCGTGTTAAAATTGGGTGTGTAGCACCCCTTCATTTAGGAATATTAATACTCCTTTTAAAAGTATTATTCTTGATGAAAACCAGCTGTCCCCGTGAGTGCTGAGACTATTTGGTACCTACCTTCAGGTAGTTGGAGAGCTGCACCATTTCCTGAAACGGAAAGGGCAAAGGTTTAAAAATAGGATTCTTTCAGTTCATCAACATTTCATGAAGTTGCTATAAAAAATCTAAATATTTTTAAATAAAAGGGAATTAACAGCCTATATTTGGGTGGAGAAGGAGAGCCTGCTGGGGTCCATTGGGTTAGTTTTTCCAGGGAAGTGGAAATATTTCCTCTGGAGTTTAACTTTGAGGAGTTCCAGGCTGGTCATTACCTGTGCTTTGCTTACCTTATTTAAAACTGCTATTCCCCAACTGAAATGAGAAACAAAGTGTGTTACTGGGGTGTCAGGGAGGGTCTGCAGCCATCCCTGGCCCTGCCCCCACTCCCGAGCTGAGCTGTGTCTGTGCAGCAAACCTTGTGCCTTTTGGGTGGGAGGAGTGCCTTTGGGGCTGGGGGAGCACTTTTGGGGCCGGAGGAGCACTTTTGGGGCTGGGGGAGCACTTTTGGGGCTGGGGGAGCTGCTGCCCTGTGCGAGCTCCCAGGGAGGGAGGGCAGGAGCTGCTTACTCTGTCTGCTGGCTCGAGTCTCTCACTCCTGTGCTGGTGTTTGGGAGGGTCTGGGTTCCTGTGGAGGCAAAGTGAGAGGATGTGAATGATCCTCCTGTGTGAGGATGTTCTCCATGAGGGCTCCACCTCTGCTCCCACATGGCTCCCATTGCTCCCAGTTTAAACAGTGTCCAGTGACAGCTCGGTGGGCACAAGAGGCAAAGAAAGGCCCTGCTCTGATGGGCAGAGAAGCAGAATGGAAGTTATCCTGCACTGAAGTCCCTCCCCAGAGCCCTGGGTGGTCTTGGGGCAGAGCAGCTGCTTGGCAGCACTGGTGGTCAAGCTGTGGGCTGGTTTATCCTTCCCCGGGAAGAATATTCCTAATTCCTGCAGGGAAAACTCCGAGTGGGATGGTAAAGCAGCACAGGAGTGAGGATGCTGGCTGAGGAGCTGCCAGCTCATCCCAAACAGCTCCATGGAGACATGGAGGTGGGAAGGGAGATGTGAGCATCCCTCACGTACCTCGGGTGTTGACAGAGTCCTCTCGTCCCTGGGGGATGCTGAGGTGCAGCAGGGACTGTGCAGGGGGGAACGTGGGGCAGCTCCTCGGGTGCTGGAATGAGAGGGCAGCAGTGTCCCCAGAACAGGCCAAGGGGAGAGGCTGCACCTGCAGGGAGGGACTGGGTGAGGAGCAGCAAGGAGATGCCAAGGAGCTGTGGCACAGCACAGGAACTCAGCTACAGCAGCTCCAGAGCTTTGTGGGAAGCTGGGGGAGAAGCCTGCTGGCTGTTGGGATGGGGGAATGACAAGCCCAGGACGGGACAAGGCCCTGGGTTGGGTCTCTGCTGCCATCTCAGAGCACAGGGACCAGTTCTGCTCTGGCTTCCCCCACGCTGGGGCCTCTGCACAGCCGAACAGGGGAAGGCTCTGTGCACGCCAGTTCTTGTTCCAGATTCCTGGGGCTAAAGCCGCTGAACCAAGCGGCAGCAGGAGGTGGAGGATTGCTCTGCACGCTCTGGTGCTGCACAGGAGCTCTGGGGTGTGTCTGTAAATCACCTCGTGCTCAGCTCCCTCTGCTCTCGCAGCTTTTTGAACCCCCAAGGATGAACTTGGTGTACCAGGGAATTTTGCACAGATATACATTTGCCAGGAGGTCTGTTTGGGTCTGCCTGGAGTGTTTTTCACCTTTCCAAAGGTGTTCTTGAAGGCAGGGAGCCCTCTGGGTTCCTGTGCAGCACAGGGTGGATATTGAGTACCAGGGAGCCTCCTGAATCCTCCACCCTTCCTGCTCACAGCCAAGGTGATGGAGGGAAGCCACGTGGCTTATTAAGGGAAAAAATAATTTGTCTAAGTGCAAAACTGCAGCCTGGCAGCAAAAATGTGGGGTTGTATTTGGAGAAATGGCAGAACTATCTGCACGTGGTTCAGGGCTTGGCAAACAGGGGATGAGCAGGGAGGGAGGGAGGTGACCACAGCCCCACACCCGACTCCACGTTTGTAGGGAAATGCACATTTTTGTCTGTACAATCTCCAATTTGGCTGTGTTTTGACTCGGATCCTGATGCTTTAGCGGTGTCTGGAGCGGCTGAGCCCCGCGCAGGGCTGCAGGGCAGAGTTACCTGGAGCAGGACGCTCGGTGAGGGCTCCACCTGTGAGGAGGGGTCCGGAGGGGTTCTCGCCTCGGGCTCCTCTCCCTGCAGGGTCCCCCCAGCCTCGCCGGCCAGGTTCCTCCTCCTCAGGAACTGGGCCGTGCGGGGGCCGTGCCGGGCCGGGGGGCTGCGGGCGCTGCCATCGCTCCTCCTGCGCGGTGCCTGCTGCGCCTCCAGCCGCCGCTCCCTCCGCTCCTCGTAGCTCTCGCCCGGGCACCGCCGCGGCCGCGCCCGCCTGGGCATGGGGGGCTCGTCCCCCCGGGGCCCTGCCCTGTGAAACCGGGGCAGAACGCAGGGGCTGAGCGGAAACCTGTCGTTAATGTTTGCGGGGTCTCCAGTGGTTCTGGAGTCCCATTTACGTGTGTAATGCTGCCGTGCTTTTTCCTGTGTATTAAAATCTGCTCTGTAATTCTTTTCAGTGTCCTTGTGGTAGCTGTGGGGTGCTCAAAGCTCATTCCTGGTGATGTGTTTTACTGTAGGGGCCTCCTTTGAAGGAGAGCAGCGTTTTTGGGGTGGCCAGCTGCTGCCCTGGGCAGGGAAGGTGCCCACAAGCCCCAGCCAGGACACTGCTCCAAATGCTGAGCCTTTTTCAACTCGTTTTGCTGTCTTTTAGAAAAGGCCCAGTGACATGTCCTGCTCAGTGTCCACTCATCCATCTCTTCCCTTCAGGAAAAGCTCAGCCTCCCTCCCACCTGTGCTGCCTCTGGGTTGCCCAGCCTGTCCCAGGCCTATAAAAGCCTCAGTTCACAAAAATTGCACTTAAAAGCAGGGTAAAGCTTAAAGAAACACAGTCCATTACTCACCCCTAGCTGAGCAAACTGTTGAGGCCTTCTTGACAAGCTAATGCTCTATTTCCTCCTTCTGTTACCCCAAATTACCCTCTCTAATTCAACATGTCCTTTATCTTTGCTTTCCAAGCTGTTACACTTCTTGCTTCAAGGGAAACCAGAAAAAAACTCTGCTTCTTGCTGGTTCATGTTACAGTTTCCCGGTGCAAGTTGTGTAGGCTGAAAGTGGGGTGAAAAAAGAGGAAAAAGGTGCCTGGTGCTGCCTTCAGCCTCCGCTCCCCTGCAGTCCCACCAGCCCTGGTGCTGTGGCTGCTCCGGCACTTACCTGGTCCCAGGGGTCCTGTGCTACCCCTCTAGAGCCGAGCTGGGTGCTACCAGGCAGGAACACGCCCCGGCTGCCCTCCTCATGCCAACCACCTCATCCTGCGCTCTTGCTCTCCTTTTCTCGCTGTCAAACAGGAAACGTTGCAGCTGCGGCCGAGCCCCGGTTCCTGTCTGTGCTCACTGCGGGATTGGGCTCATTTCGGGAGCCCGGAGTGCCCAGCCTGGCTCTGAGCACAGCCAGCGCTCATCTCCCGGGGCAGCTCCCCTCGCTGGCCTGGCACACAGAGGGTGAGCGCTGGCTCGTTTGTGGCACTCGGTGACAGAGTTTCCCCGAGCGGCTTTGGGGCAGAGAAATCCAGACTTAGGGAAGTACAGTAATGCTATTATTGTAAGGCTTCTTGCAGATGGGAAAGAGGAAAAAAAGTGTGTTTTGGCAGCTGAGGAGAGGTCAGGAATGGCAGAAATTCGTTAAGGTCTTTAGAGAAGTGAAAGCTTCGTTAATGCAAATCGAGAGGGGGTAGTTTAGCCAGCTGGGCACTGATAAGGGCTCCACGCCCTGATAAGGGCTCCCTGCTCGGGCACGTGGAGAAGGAACAACACCCGGAAAAGCAGAGATCTCAAAGTAACACTGCATTTATTTTTACAAAGACCGGCATGGGAGGGATGTGTGGCAAAAAACATCTCCAGGTTCAGAGACTCTCTCATGGCTTTGGGAGGTTTGTGCTGCTGAGACCAAACCCTGGTTCTGGGCCAGGGCTCAGCTCAGTTGCCTTGGTGGCTTTCCAGAGGGAAGAGTTTCTGCAGGTTGAGCAGGAATCCTGCTGCTGAGCAGGACACTGGCAGCAGATGCTGCTGCAGGACTCCTCTGAAGGGCCTCCTGCTTTGAAAAAGCCCTTTACAGGAGTCCATTACTGAAAAGGACATTTTTGTCCTGCATTAGGCTCCTGGAGTGTCCTGTCCCAGGCTGCCAGCACAGAGATGCCCCAGTGGTGTGCAAAGGGACACCCAAGCAGCTGGGTTAGCACCCAGATCCCTCATGCTTGGTCCAGCTGTCCCAGCACAGTTCCAGGGACTATGTTACGTTCTCCTGACGTTTTCCACGTGGTAGCTGCTCCGGATGATGGAGTCGAGGAATTCTGGGGCCAGGCTGCGGATGAGGAGCATGCTGCTCACCGTGCGGGGCGGGTAGCGCACCTCTCGCTGGCGCAGGGCTCCCCCTCGGATGATCTCCAGGGCACACTCCTCCTTCGGGGCCGGCGTGTCGGGGATGACGTGGGACACAGCACGCACGGCACTCTCTGCCAGAGGGGCACAGTGTCAGGAGGGGCACTGCCACAGGCACCATCAGCTCACTCAGGGTGTCTGGGGCATCCTCAAACCAACAAACTCTGGGGATCAGACCTATTTAACAAGGCTCAGAACAGTGAAAATAACAATTATGGGATGTCCTTCCCTTTCCGCCTCTTGAGTGGCACAGGACCTCCCCTGGGTTCACTGCAAGGGTGGCAGAGTCAAAGGTCTCAGGCCACACTTTTTTGGGAGTTGGGGTCCTGTTCCCACAGCTGCACAGACACTGCAGGGCGAGGCTCCAGCAGCAATGGCAGCAGAGCAGGCTGGCACCAGGAAATGGGTGCTGGGCTCAGCTTGGCTGAGCCAGGGGGTCCCGGGGGGGCTGAGCTTACCTGTGTTGATGTAGCCCAGGATGCAAAGCGTGATGGAAACATTGACCTTGTCTATGATGAGTTCTTGTCTCAAGGAGCTGAAAAATCCATCTAAGGCAAACTTGGTTGCGGAGTAGGGAGCAGTAAATGGGCCACCAATTCTACCTGGAGCAGAGGCACAGTGCTGGGGTTCAGGTGCTGGGCAGGCACCAGGCTACACAGACAAAATAGAAATCTCCCAGAGGACTTGAATTGTGCACCCAAGATCTAAATGGTGTGCTGACCCTGAGTCCCAGCTCTCAGCCTTGTGGTCCTTATTCTGCCGTTTGAAGAAGAGTCTCAGCAGGGATCCCTGGCAGGCAGAGGAGGAGGTGTGGGCAGGGGGACCTTGGCCCCTGTGAGCTCACCTGCTATGGATGAAACCACGACGATGCTGCCCTCGCTCTCCTTCAGCATGGGCAGGGCAGCAGTGGCCAAGGCCACGTAGCTCACGAAGTTGATCTCCATGAGCTTTCGGACGTGGCCCACGTCCCCGCTGAAGTAGGTGAAGCTGCTCTGGCCGATGTGGTTCAGGATGAGCATGTCCAGGCCACCTGGGGGCAGAGCAGGTTTGCCACTAGCAGCCATGGTCTCCAGAGCAGGCAGGCAGCCTCTTGGTGGCAGGGATGTGCCGCGGGGTGAGGAGGGGCAGCTCCCCAGCACCTACCCCAGGTGTTCTCAGCCTCCCTCAGCAGCTCCTCGGGCAGGCTGGGGCTGTCCATGGAGCCGCTGATGTAGTGGGCAGAGGCAGCACCGAGCTCCAGGCATCGCTCCACAACCTGGGGACACAGACTGGGGTTGGATGGACTCCCCTGCATGGAACCCCCATCTCAGGCTGTTCCTGCCTTGGGCCAGATCGGCTTTGTGCTGGGGGAGCCCTGGGGTGGATCTGTAGGGTACCAGGTGTTCCTGTGTGCCCGGGCTGGGGCGAATATCCATATCCAGCCCGCTGTGCCCTGCTGGCCATTTACTTTCTGCAGCTTGGCTTCTGTCCGTGCCGTGAGCAGCAGGTGGGCCTCCATCCGTGCCAGGTGATATGCCATCTGCTCCCCGATGCCGCTGCTGGCTCCCGTCACGATCACACGCTTCCCCCGGAGCATCTCTGCAGAGGAGGGTGCAGAGCTCAGAGCTGGCACAGCCCTCGCTGTCCCTCTGCACGTGCCCACCGTGGCTCTTCCCTGTCCCTGCGGCTCCTCTTTGTCCCTGCCACCCTCATCAGGCCCCACTGGAGTCTGATCCCTAATCCCAGTTTGGTGGGGAGCACGTGTGAGGCTCGAGCTCTGCACCCGGCCTGGCCTGGCAGCGGTGAGAGTTGACCAATAAAAGGATTAAATGGTTAAAGTAGGGAAACGGCTCATTTCCTGGGCAAGTAATTTACAGAGGTCAGACCTGGTGTCCCAGCAGAGCCAGTGTAATTCCATGAGTTTTTCCTGTGTGCTGACCCTGTGCCCAGGGACTCTCTGCCCTCCGAGCCCTCCTGCTCTGACAGGTCCTTCCAGGTGCCTGTGCTTGGCACAGGCTGCCCCTTTGGCAGCAGCCTGGCTGTGCTTGTAAAGCTGGTTTTTCCCAGGACTTACCTTCATCGAAGTTCTGGGGTGCTGAATAAAAATAAAAGGCCAGTGCTGCTCCCAGCAAAGGGATGAAAATCTTCAGCAGCAAACCCATCCTTTGCAGAGGCACAGGCAGGACCCAGCCAAGCCCCACGGGGAGGTGAAGGTGGCTGCAGGTTGCAAATGGGGCTGGGAAGTTTTGAGCTGGTTCTTATCTCACACAAGTTTGCTGGTATTTGTTGGACCTTTTCTTTGCCCTGCCAGTGATTTAGCAAACATTAACCTAATGAAGAGTGTGGCTTTGGACTTTAGGCTGTCCCTTTGCACCCTTGGCCTGCCAGGAGTGTGAGGTGTGCTTTTTGAGAGCGCTGAAGGGAAGGCAGTGAACAGCTTCCAGCTGTGGGTGCCTGGTCTGGTGGCTACCCTGGGGGCTGGGACAGCAGTGTCCCCTCAGAACAGACATCCATGGCATGAGTGGATATTCCTCCTTCCCCACTCCACACCTAAACCAGGAGCAGGCCTTCCCTTCCGTGCTGGCTGCCACAAGGATTTACTGATCAGCATTATCTCTGTTGCACAGGTTCATATCTGTATCTGCAGAGAACAGGGCTCACAAAGGTTATGTTTTCCAACCATTACTGATGATTCTGGTTTATCCTCTGGGATATCACCATGGGTATAACACTGGCAGTTTGTTAGGTGGCTCCTACCCCTAAAAAATCACTGTTGAGGAGTCCATGGATTGCAAAAGGCAGTAAAAGGCCCAAGTGGATGAATAAGAAAGAAAGCTCTTCAACTTTCACAGTGTTGTGTGACTGCTCAGCATCTGCTGGGCAGATGGAAAATGGGTTTGAGAGTAATTTTCTGAAAGCTGAAAGGGCAGAGCCCACTCTGTGTGTGCTGGTTCGTGTAGGTGATCTTGGGGTAAGGAGAAGAGAAATTAAGAAGAAATTCTTCCATGTCAGGGTGAGGAGGCGCTGGCACAGGGTGCCCAGAGAACCCTGGCAGTGTCCAGTGGAGCTGTGCCCACGAACAGCTGAGAAAGGCGATAACCCTCCCAACACACGCAAAGCTGTCCGGTTAGCACACTTTATTTAACAATTAGCTTATAATCAGTTTTCCGCGGCCGGGCGGGGCGAGCAGGGCACGGAGCCACCGCTGCGGGCCCTGCTCTGTCCCTGCGGGTGCCGCCAGCGCATCGCGAACCGAGCGGCGGCGATGCCGGGCAGGAACGGGGCTGGAACGGGGCAGGAACGGGGCTGGAACGGGGCAGGAACGGGGCAGGAGNTATAGAGCGAGACAGGAGCGGGACAGGAGCAGGGACAGGAGCTCGGTGGTGGTGGCGGCTCAGTGCGGAGGGTGGGGGGCACCGGGGGCCGCGGGCAGGCGGTAGCGGCTCCGCACCAGGTAATCGAGGAGCTCGGCGGCGCAGTCCCGCAGCAGCAGCGGCAGCCGCGTGGAGCTGTAGCGGTAGTAGAGCTCCCTCCGGCGCAGCGCAGCGCCCTTGAGGATCTCCAGCGCGCACTCGTCCCGCGGCGCCGGCAGCTCCCGCAGCACCTCCGCGGCAGCGCGCACTGCGCGCTCTGGGGGCCGCATCAGCGCCGGGCACCCGGGCAGGAGGGCAGAGAGGGCACCCCGGGGGTGCACCGGGGCACCAGGGGTCAGCGGGGACCCCCGAGGGACGAGAGGACACCCCGGGGGTGCACCGGGGCACCAGGGGTGAGCGGGGACCCCCGAGGGACATGGGGAGAGAGGAGACCCCGGGAGTGCACCGAGGGATGAGGGGTGAGTGGGGACTCTGTAAGGTGCATCGGGGGACGAGGGAAGAGTGAGCACCCGAGGGGGGATGTTGGGCTGTAAGCAGCGCCCGGTTTTATGTGGCACGGGGAAACAAAAGACTTTTGAGGCTTTTTTGGTGTCAGAGAGGTGGGATCCCCCCGAGANCAGCGCCGGGCACCCGGGCAGGAGGGCAGAGAGGGCACCCCGGGGGTGCACCGGGGCACCAGGGGTCAGCGGGGACCCCCGAGGGACGAGAGGACACCCCGGGGGTGCACCGGGGCACCAGGGGTGAGCGGGGACCCCCCAGGGACGAGAGGAGAGAGGAGACCCCGGGGGTGCACCGAGGGATGAGGGCTGAGTGGGGACTCTGTAAGGTGCATCGGGGGACGAGGGAAGAGTGAGCACCCGAGGGGGGATGTTGGGCTGTAAGCAGCGCCCGGTTTTATGTGGCACGGGGAAACAAAAGACTTTTGAGGCTTTTTTGGGGGGCAGAGAGGTGGGATCCCCCCGAGACGCTGTGGAGGGGCAGGAGGAGGAGCCGGGCTGAGCATCCCCAGCCCCTGGGGTAGAACGGCACTGCTCTTACCGGTATCGATGAAGCCGAGGATGCAGAGCGTGATGGAAACATTGATGCTCTGAATGGCGAATTCCTGCCTCAGGGAGCTGAAAAATCCATCCAGGGCAAACTTAGTCGCGGAGTAGGGGACAGTAAAGGGAAACCCGACTTTACCTGGACACAGAGCAAAGTTCTGTATTAGCAAAGGAGGCTGCTCTGCCTGAGCCACTCTTTTGCCCCTCATCCGGGAAAGTATTTTACCCAAAGGGAGTTTACAGTCAGTGAAGTGTCATCCTGGCACCTGAACAGCAATGTTACAAATATTCTTGTTGGCTTCCAGCTCTTGAGGCCAAAGCCATGGCTCACATCTCTGCTCAGGTCATGGGCAGCCCACAGGAACCACAAACCCCTCAGAGGGGGCAGATGGAATGGAGTTGAAACTCTTGACCCTGTGCACTGAGCTGCTCACCAGAACACTGACCAACACAGCAGCTGTGGGGTTTTATTGCAGTGCTGGTCAAAAAGCAAAATGGGGTAATTGGATTGATCAGAAAACTAATTCCATCAAGAAAATCCAAAAATTATCTGGATTTGGGTGTTGGAGCTGTTTTTGGTGGAGTTTCTGAGTGTTAGGCAGTTATGGCTCCTTTAGGATGCCTGCTGTCTCTGTGTGCTCCTTCTGACCATCAGCCAGATGCCTTCTGAGCGAGTGCCATGTCACCAGCCAGGTGACACTCCCCACTCACCTGCCATGGATGAAACCACCACAATACTGCCCTCGCTCTCCTTCAGCATGGGCAGGGCTGACGTGGTCATGGCCACGTAGCTGAGGAAGTTGATTTCCAGGAGCTTTCGTACGTGCTCAACGTCCCCATCAAAAAAGCCAAAGTAGGATGCACCGACGTGGTTAAGAATCAGCATGTCAAGGCCTCCTGCAAGCAGAAAAATGGGCATTAGTGCCGGGGGGGAGAGGGCTGCAACCAGCAAAACAACATTTTCTGAGAGCAAAATAAGTGGAATTCAAGGAAATTGGGTTTTTGGGTCAGAGCTGTGGCCTGTTATCTCCAGAGCGGGGATGCAGCCTGGATGGTGGCTGCCAGTAAATATTTGGCTGTAATGTATTTTTTTAGTTCAAAACACGAATACCATGGCCCAAGGGAGATCACCCCAGAATTGTCTGTGGGCTGGGGAGGCAGAGGGAGTGAACTGGTGCATTTCCACAGCCGTGACCCCTGGCTACAATGGCCAGGGCTGCCAGATCCTTCAGCCCCTGGCACTGGGCTGATGAAATCCAGGGCTGTGATCCTGCAACAGGATGTCAGGAGGCCACAGGGCTGAAATCGAGAGCGTAGTTCAGATTGAGAGGCAGCAGCGCAGGCAGAGGAGCAGGGCTGCAGAGGGCAGAAGTAGGGGAGAATTTTTCCCGTCTCGCCCCATCTCTCCAGTTTTTTTGGCATGTGGTAAAGAGCAGGGCTGGGTGGAGGTGCTGGCACCGTGCGGAGCAGGCTGCAGACGTACCCAGCGAGGTCTGTGCCTCCCTCACCACGTGCTGGGCGAAGGCTGTGTCCTCCATGGTGCCGCTGACGAACCTCGCCGAGGCCGCGCCCAGCTCCAGGCAGCGCCGCACCACCTGCACGACAGCGCGGGTCAGCAGCGCCCTGCCTGCCCGGGGGCCTCACCCGTGGGTGCCTGAGCTCCCTGTGATGTGTCCCCACCTTAAACCAGCGGTTTGGAGTTTTGGGAGTGTGTTTGGAGCCTTGTGAGCTTCAAAGGGAGCCTGGAAAATGATTCCTTGGGTGAGCACGTTACCCGAGGCAGTCTGGCTCCCTCTCCGTGCAGGCTGAGCTGGAATTGCACGTGTGCAGGGGAGCAGGAGCCTGCCTAGCACTGCAGTGGAATGAGGGTGTGTGGGATGTGTGTACATCAGCTCAGACACTGTGGAGTGCAGTGCAGGGTGCTGTGCCTGCAGGAGGGGATTGCTGTGCGTGCAGGAGCTCCCAGAGCACGGGGATGGCTGTGCCCATGCTCGGGTGGGATCTGTGACTGTCCCCATGCCCGGGTGGGATCTGTGACTGTCACCGTGCCCGGGTGGGATCTGTGACTGTCCCCATGCTCGGGTGGGATCTGTGGCTGTCACCGTGTCCGGCTGGGATCTGTGACTGTCCCCATGCCTGGGTGGGATCTGTGACTGTCCCCATGCCTGGGTGGGATCTGTGACTGTCACCGTGCCCGGCTGGGATCTGTGCCGTGGATGTTCCCGTGGCTGTCACCTCCCTGTGCCTGTGGGAGCCCTGCCATGACCACGTGAGGGTGCCCAGGTTGCCATTTACGTTCTGCAGCTTGGCCTCTGTCCGTGCCGTGATGAGGATGTGGGATCCCATCCGTGCCAGGTGATAGGCGATCTGCTCCCCGATCCCCGTGCTGGCTCCCGTCACGATCACACGCTTCCCTCGCAGCATCTCTGTGGACCGAGGCACAGACATCTGAGTTATCCAAATGCTATTAGAAAAAACCTTAAAACTAAAGAAAAATATCCCTGAGTGCCCTTCGGAATCAGTAGTTAATTGGAAGGTAAAGGAGCTGGCAAGCACAAAGCATCCAGCAGGGCTCTCCCATCTCATGGAAAAAGCTGTGGAGCTGCTGCAGCTCCCCGTGGAATGCAGTGACACAGGGACAGCGCTTGACTCTTCCAGCAGCTTTTTCCACAAGCCAGAGCACAATTTATCTATGCCCCAGCTATTCTGGAATAAAAACAATCCACTGAGTGCATGCTCCAAACTTTAACACTTACAAGCCACGTTTATGAGCTCCTTTCCTGCACAAAGGAAAATGGAGCTCTCGGTGCCCTCTCCCTCTTGCCCCCTGCCTCACCTGCTCCCTCGGGAGCTTTTTCTGCATAGTCCTTACTTGGTTTAGTTTCAAATCTTTGTTAAAGCCACTCCCCAGGATCCTCCACCACCACGCAAAGGCTCGGATGTGGCTTGGTCCGAGCTCTGTCCGGTTTCTATGCAAAACACCCAAATGTGGCTTTTTGTAGTTTTTTCCTTAAAGACAGATTTGCTTTGGATACTTACCCGGTTTGAAAGTGTCCCTCGCAGAATAGAACCAGAAGGCCAAAACCAATCCCAGAAGGGGAATGAGAATCTTTTTCAACCGACCCATCCCACTGTGGAGCCAGGAAATAAAGCATGAGAGAGAAGGAAGGGACAAAAAAAACCCTCTGCGGAGCTGCTCCTGAGGGAAGCGGCAATGTGACTCTTTAAAAACCTGTTAGCGGAGGAGCTGCAGCTTCCAAAGCCCTGGAAAATCACGGGTGGGTGGATGGATAAGCCAAGCAAAGCTTCTGGTTTGCTCCCTGCTGCTCGGCCTGGCCAGCGGGGCTGTTTGGGTTCTGCCCGGCTCTTTTCATATTTCCTGTCCTACGTTAAAATGCAGAATTTTGCACAACACCCTGGAAGAGGTGTGTCTTTGCTGAGCAGCATCAAGTTTCACTTGGAGAACATCAGAGGGAGCTCAGTGCAGGTGGTTAAACATTGTCCTTTATTCCTGCAGGCCCTGGACATGGATGTGCCCCAGCTCTGGCACTGGGGATGCCCAAAGCCAGTCCTGTGCTCCCCAGGGTGTGGCTGCTCTGTGCCCCAAAGCAGCTCCTGCCGCTGGGGTGCTGGCAGTGGGGCCTCAGCAGCACACTGCACCCCAAACAGCAGCCCCAGAGATGCTCTGCTGAGGCAGGGCTGCGTTTTTCATCTCATTTTTATTCATCTGTGAGCAGGTGAGGGAACAGGGGCTGAGCTGCGCTCATCTGTGGGCTGCAGCCACCTCAGCCCCAAGGGCAGTCTGGGCACAGGGAGGTGTGCAGGGAAACACTCACTGGATGTGTTTTCTGCAGACAAATCCTTGGCCTTACTGCCATGGTTCTTGCTTGGAGTTTTGCAAGAGCTTTGTTCTGACTCTGATATAATCTTTAGGAAACCCCACAGAGCACCCTGTAGCTCCCCGAGCCTCAGCAGCAAATTCAATGCCGTGGATCTCGTGCCAGAGGGGTAAATCATGTCCCAGCTTTGGTGTGGGGCTGGGATCTGCATCCCACAGCACCAGTGATGGGGATACGCTGTGGGAGCTCCTGGAACTGCCCTGCCAGAGCCTTGGGCTTCTCTGCTGGGACAAAAGGTGTGTTTGTGGGGCAGGAGCCTCATCTGCAGGGCAGCAGCTGCTCCGGGGTCTGATTTCTGGAGGCACAGCACCAGACTCAGAACCAGACAGAATTGTTTAATCTCGTATTATATCTTTAAATATAGCAGATTTAATTCAGTGGTGTGCCTGCAATGGGCAGCATTGCTCTCTTGTCTTGCTACTGCCTTATGGATGATTTTTTCCTTTTCTGCCTTTCTGTTCCAATCTTGACTTTCCCTCTGATAAGAAGCACTCAGCCCACACTCAGTCAGATAACAGCAGTGCAGTCACTCTGCTTTTCCTGCCTCCCTTTGCTTTGAACTTGGGCTCTGATCATGGCACAATCATTTCATTCCTTGGCTATGGGAAAGGGAAGAAAATGAAGTAATTAACCATATCTCAGCTGGGATCTTGTCTGCTGCGGCAGGGAGAGAGGCTCTTTTCAAGACATTTTAGTTTATTACTGGTGTTAGCAAAGCAATAACTGCCAACCTTTGTGCACCATCTGCAAGTGTGACGGGAAGGGATTGTGCTCTTTGCTCCGTGGGGATGTGGGGATGGAGGCACTGTGGGATCCCAGAGCCAGCACTGCGCCTGCCTTGCTGGTGGCAACAAGAATTGTGGGCTTGGGTGGGAGTTTTGCAAAGTAGCTGATAATAAAGGACTGAGGTATGGAATATTCTGGACAAAACTGAGCCCAGCTTTCCTGTATGAGCAGTTTTGGTGCTGTGTGAGCGTGGGAGGGAGCGTGGGGGGCCGGGGCTGTGGTGGGAGCTGCCAGCAGGGTTTGCTCCCTGACTCCCATCCCTGCCAGGCTGCTGCTGCTCCTCACTCCCACTCGCGGCTTTTTCTGGCCTTGTTTTCCTCTGTGCAACTCAAGAACTTGTTTTTAACTTTTTCCTGGGGGCGGGGAGCGAGGGCAGGGAGAGGGGGGCAGGAAAGGGCTGGCGGGGAAGGGTTTTGTGATGCCAGCTGGTCCTCGCTCGGCAGGGGCAGAGCCCAGAGCTGTGCCCAGCCCCGGCCGGGGCGAGGGAGCTCTGCTGCTCCCAAAGCACCTCCCGGAGTGATCCTGGATGGATTCCCCTGCTGCAGGACCTGAATGGAGCTGTGCTTTCCACAGGGATGCTCCTGTGGTGCTGCCGAGAGGAAACAAATCTGGGAAGGAAACTTGTTCTGACAACAAACTGGGAGAGGGGAGCGTGGAGAGCCCCTGGAGCAGGGAGCACGTTCCAGGGCACGGCTGAGGCTCAGGCAGGTTTGTGCAGGCAGCTCAAAGACTCAAAAACACTTGGCAGGAATTTGGATGCCACTTCTTTTTTTCCCCTTTTTTTGAGTGATATTTGGCTTTTTTCAAACCATTATCAAATCTTGGTCAAATGCAAAGGATTTTCCTTTTTATTTTTTTTTTTCTTTCCCCTCTTGCTTTCCTTTATCTCATAGACATTAAAATATTATTTTTCCTACCCAGCTGCTCCAGTGCCCATGAACACAGCTCTAATTCCTTTCTTTACAGACAGGGCCATCATGATATAAAGGCTGCCCTCAGTTCTGCTTTTCTGCTTGCACATCCTGCAGAGCCCCATTGCTGTCACGGTTACACCACTGGAAAAATGCACTCCCAGTCCCACGGGGGATGAGAGGATTGTAGGATGGGTTTGGTTTGGTTTGACTTCATATTTCTACATGCCGCTGGTTTAGAGAAAATACTGTGATGTTTAAGTCATTTCCAAACCCTAAATTTGTGTTTTTTCCCTGTGTGACCAAATTGGGAATTGCTGCCTTGCTATTTCATTGTTGGAGCTGTGGCTTCTCTGAGCCTTGGCCACTGTCCATGTTCCCAGTGCCCTTGGAGCTGGGTGCCTGGGGCTGATATGGTTATCTGCACCCCTAAATTTAGCCTGGCAGCTCCTGGCATACCCAGTGTCCACCCTGAAATAGCAGGGGAGAGCTCTCTGAAGACATTCAGCTCCTGCCTTTGAGCTGTGAGGGGAGGGCTGCTGGTCCGAGTGGCCTCAGCTCCATGGGATGAGAGGCTGGATGACAGCTCCAGGCTGAAATCAGATCTTTGAAGAGATGGGCACAGACAAAGACTCACCAGATTTTGTGCCAGCTGCATTTTTCCTGAGAATTTAATGTACTGGGAAAGTGTCACGTTTACAGGTTGGGATCAACCCGATTCAGACAAGTCTGAGAACAACAGAAATCAACCTCATGCGAACCCAGCAATGTAACTCAGCCCTGGAGCAACGTGGGGCTCTCCCCAGGAGTTGGGTTTAACTCAGCCTGAAATGCTCCGTCTGCCTCTCCCCAGCAGCTTACCCGAGACGTCCTCCCTGCTCCTGTGTGTGTTTATCCCATCTGGTTTCTCTCTGCTCTGTCCCAGTGTTTGTAATTAAACTTTGTCTCTGCAGTTTGCCTGGGGGCTGTGGGAATGGTCCTGTGTGCTGTTTGCTGTTTGCTGTGGGTCTGTGCTGGGGTGCAGCTGTGCTGGGGAACAGGCTGGGCTGGGGTTTAAAGATGAGGAAGTTTTTCTGAAGCCTTTAACTCTGCTGCCCTCAGGCAGTTGGTCACTGCCACCACTGGAGCAGTGTCAAGGGGTCACCAGGCTCGTGCACACTGAATTTATTGTGTGGTTTAAATAAGACTTTATGTGGTCGTTGTGGTAAAAGCAGTGGTTAATACTCCTCTAATTCCCCCCTCTTCAGAGAGCCAGTGCTGCTTCAAGTCCCTGGAAACCCCTGGGGAAGTGGCAGCACCCAGGGCTTCCAGCCTGGCCTGAGGGGTGATGTGTGTCTGGTGCCCAGGGCAGGAGCTCATCCTCTGCAGGACACAGTTCCCCTCGCTGGCTGCCGGAGCAGGGCTGTGCTTTAGCTGTCTAATCCCGTTAGTGTCTTAGGAGCAGCTATTCTGACTGTTCACAACCCTCTTTGCTGTAAGCTCCTCACCCCGGGGCCAGAACCCTGGGAAGAGGAGGTGTGGGCAGCAGGGCAGGCAGACCTGGGCTGCACGGGCAGGGGCAGCAGTGGGGGCCAGCCTGGGTCACCTCGGAGCTCCCTCTCCCCCCTTTCCAAGCCCCCTTTCCCACGGAACTCTTGCTGCCTGGAGACTTTATTTGACTGACATGACATAGTCCCACATGCAACAGATTCTTGCCAAGCCCCAGAACAATTTTTAAATAGGTGAAAGTCCTCCAATGATTCTGGCAGCACTCTGAGTAGAGCCTGAAGCTTGGAACAGTTTCCACACCCTCCAGCCTGACTGTGCCATCTCTGGGTTTTTCCATCTGTGACACCCTGTGACACTGAAAGCCAACATTACTCTGCACAATTAGGTGTCTGTGGCAGCTTTGAGAAAGATCCCAGGAAAGGTAGAAGGGTTTTGGTTTTGTTTTTAAGGTTTTTAGCTGTGCAGCAGCTGGAGCCTGTTGGAGGGTTACCGGGGCAAGAATTGGGTTTTATTTTAAACCAGTTCTGTGCACACACGGCCATGGCAGAGACACAAATCTGTGCCATTGAACCCAGATAACCCCTGAAGTACAACCCCACCTCCTGCTCGGGGCATGTGGCACCCATGTGACACAAATGCCACCTCCTCCCCAGCTGTCCCCTTTGGGGAAGGAGCCAGAGGGACAGACAGACAGAGCAGACCCCCAGAGCAGCCTCGCTGGGGCATTCTGGGGAGGGGCAGCCCCATCCTCCACTGTCCCCTGGGTCCCCACACTGCCCCTCAGAAGGAGCCAGAGGTGTGAGCAAAACCTCTTCGCAAAGCAACACGAGAAGGCCTTGAAAATAAATGCAGCAAGAGAGGAGCACCGGTACCATATAAAATATTTATTGATCTTGCAAAATGGTGTAAAATGCATCCGTAAGAAAAATAAGAAACCATGCTGTGCATCGCGCACAGGTTCATACCAACAAAAGGTATTTTTTCCCACTGCTGCACAGCAGCAAATATAACCCTTCACTTCTGGCGAGTCTCACTCGTGTGGTCTCCTTCAGCCGAGCCTTCTCTTCGTGCTGGAACCACCTGCGCGGGGCAGCGGAGTCTCTGCGCGGCGCCGAGCCTAGGACGCGTGGTGCCGAGTCACCAGGGCTCTGTGCGGCACCCGCGGCTCCTTGCCCTTGTCCGGCACCAAACCCTCCCGAGTCTGCGGGACCAGCTGCTCCCGGGGCGCCGCGGGCTTCTTCTTGTCCTCCTCCTCCTCCTCCGTCTTGCCCTCGGAGCTGAAGGGGCTGCACACGGTCTCCACCAGCCCGATGACCACCCCAAAGAAGGCCAGCACGCTGCCCAGCATGTACAGCTTGACCATCTTCCTGTTGGGCTTCTGGCTGAGCATTTCCTTGGCGAAGGGGATCAGCTCGTGCATGGTTTCCATTTCAGCTTTGCAGCGGCAGGTTTAGGTGTCGGTTCTGGAGGAGAAGAGAGAGGGACGTGAGTTAAACCAGCTGCTGTGGTGGCAGAGCTCCCTGGGCTGCCCGAGCTCCCCGCAGACCCCCGGCTCTGCTTTAAATGAGGTTCGGCGATTTTTGCTGAAGGTTTGCTTCAGGAAAACGCATCCACCCTGTCCCCGCCGTGCCCAGTACAGAGCAGATCCTCCCCGGCCGGGCTGCGCTGAGGGTGGGACAGGGTTGGTCCCGCGTGTTTTGCACAGCGTCCCTCATCCCATCGCGTCCCACCCCAAGGCATCCCTCACGGCATCCCGGAGCGCATCCCGCATCCCGGAGCGCATCCCGGAGCGCATCCCGCACCGCGTCCGCATCCCCTCGCACCCCTTACCGGCGGTGAGCGCTGCGCTGTCGCTGCGGGCCCGGGCTGTGCTGTGCTGTTCTGGGCTGTGCTGTGAGCGCTGCGGTGTCGCTGCGGGGCCGAGCTGTGCTGTGCTGTGCTGTCGCGGCCGCTCCGCTGCAGCTGCTGCCCGGAGCCGCCGCCGCCGCTGCCTTTTATCGCCGCGGGGCGGGCGG
>VZRF01010550.1:776-30389 GCA_013396875.1 Vireo altiloquus
TGTTCCCCCATTTCTCGCTTTGGGAACACCCCAACAACTGCTGGATTAGAGCTTCTTCTAAATTTTTTTCATTATTCCCTTATTTCTTGCTTCAGGAATATCCTGACAGCTGTGGGGTTAGGGATTCTTCTGAGTTTTTCCCATTGTTCCCCCATTTCTCGCTTTGGAAACACCCCAACAACTGTGGGATTGGGGTTTCTTCAGAGTTTCCCCACTGTTCCCCCATTTCTCGCTTTGGGAACACACCAACTGTTGATTAGGGACTCAGTTCTGAGTTTTTTCCCATTGTTCCCCCATTTCTCGTTTTGGGAACACCCCAACAACCCTGTGGGATCAGGAATTCTTCTGGTTTTTTTAAATTATTCCCCCATTTCTCGCTTTGGGAATCTCCTGACAGCTCTGGGATTGGGGACTCTTCCAAGGTAACGTTGCCCAATTCTCACTTTGGGAACACCCAAACAGCTGTGGGATTGGGGACTCTTCCAAGTCAACGTTCCCCCAATCCCACATCCTGAAATCCCCCACTGCCCAACAATTCCAAGGCACACCCAGGGATTGTTTGATATCTGCATCACGGCCCAATTCCACAATGACATTCCAACCTTTTAGGAAATAAATCCAGTTTTGCTTCTTTTCTCCTTCTTTTTTCTTCTTTTTTCTTCTTTTTTTCCCACGTTTCCACCACAAGCCAGAGATTCCAGGTGATGCCTTGTACAGTCTGGAATTAAGGTGAAGTGGAAGCAAACCTGACAGTACAAAAGAGCTAAAAGCAGTTAAACGCCAACCTTAAGGGAACGATCCCTTCGTTTGGGAAGGAGTGCTGAAAACAGACATTTCACTCAATTTCTCATGATCCAGAAGGATAAAACAGCATTTTTGGGGTCCTGACACAAGGACAGAACCAGCCAGGAGCCATGTGCTTAAATCTTCTGCTCAAAGAGATCGTGGTACTCCTGCTCCTCCAGCTCCCTGTTGTACTTCTCGATTTCCCTGTTGGCTTCTTCCAAGTAATCATTCATGAACTGGTCCATTACTGGTCAGGAAAAATTAAGGAAGAATATTTGTGTAAATGGGATTTAAGAGAAAAGAACATCTAGGTTTGAAGAAAGTGCCAGTTCTGGGATGCTCAGTGAAAGCAGAAATTCAGTGTGTGACCCTCTGGGAGACTGCAGGCAGAGCTACAACAACTTTCGGAGTAAAGGAGCTGCACAAGAGATATTTCCCAGCCAGGAGGAAGAATGTAAAGAACAGCAAAACCACAGCAGGGTTAGATCAGATCTTAGGAAGAAATTCTTCCCTGTGAGGGTGGTGAGGCACTGGCACAGGTTGTCCAAAGAGGTTTTGGACTCCCCATCTCTGGAAGGTGTTGGAATGAGATCAGCTTCAAGGTCCCTTCCAACCCGAACCATCCTGACTCTGTGCACACATTTCCAGCTGTTCTGCTGAAGCAGAAGTCTAAAACTCTGCCCAAAATTCAAATCTCCCAGAAAGGGTTAAGCAAGGCCTGCAGCTTTCACTGCCAAACACCAAGGGGGAAGTGTGAAGAATCCTGGAATGGTTTGGGTTAGAAGGGCCTCAAAATCCACCTCATTCCAACTCCCTGCCCTGGGCAGGGACACCTTCCACCATCCCAGGTTGCTCCAAGTCCCATCCAACCTGGCCTGGAACACTTCCAGGGATGGGGCATCAATAATTTTCCAGTGAACACTGAAGTCCAAGTTTGCTGTTGGGTTTTGTGCCCTGCAGACAGAAATCTGCTGCTTTAAAATTTTCAAGTTATCCCAGAGGGCACAGAAAAGAACTGCAAGTTCTTATTCCAAAGCAGCACCACAGAACCCACCTGGATTTTTGGCAAGTTTGGTGAGGTTACAGTGAAAAGTAAACTGGGAATATAAAAGCAATTTGGGAAGCTGGTGACCAAACAAAGAGAAAAGCAACAGAAAGTTATGAAAATGAGAGAATCACAGGATGATCAAGGCTGGAAAAGCTGTCTGAGATCACCAAGTGCAGCTCTTAAGCCAGCAATGCCAAGGCCACCACTAACCTGAGTCCCCAAGTGGTGACCAAGGAAAACAGGAATATGCTGGAAGCTTGGCAAGAAATGCCAGGGCAATACTAAGGACAAAAATATGATTGTTTTCACTTGAGTGTGTGCACACATAAAATTACATTCATTTGGAAGTTTTATCAGTTGTGCCCAGGCATTCAGTGCTACTACAGCACTATTTGGTTTGAAAAATATTTCTCTGACAAGCTGTGGTCCATAAATTATTCCCTTTGTGAGCTCATGGGCAGTTTGGGGTTTGTTTTGTTGGTTCTATTCTGCTTCTGAGATCTTATCTCTCAGAAAGGGTTTTAACACTAAGCTTTAGCTGGCAAGGAACTGATTCTTTACCACATCTGCTTTGGCATTTTACATTTCAGAGTTGCAGTTTGCTGCCTACTTAAAACCTCCCCCAAAACCCCCCATTTGAAAGGATACGTGGATGATAATCCATTTTGTCACCAAAAAAGTTCACAAATTGAGTCCCATTGTAGAAATAACCAGCTGGAAGTGGATCCAAGTGGCGTTTCACCTGCAGTAAGAAAGAATTGAAATTAAACAGTAGGGACAGTTCTTACAAACTTTAATAGATAAAAGAAAATGGAAAAGGTGATTACAGCAACCAAAGATGTCCAATTTTACACCTCTTCCTACTTTCCAGAGTACTTGGAGCTCTGAGATCAGATTTATATCTCAAATCCCTCCTGGACAGCTCCAGTTGTGCTCCAAGTACCTCCAAAGACAGTAAGTGGTGTAATAATTTAGTACTCAGCACACTTGTTGTGGCAGGTGCTCTGTCATCCAGATGGATATTTAAGGGAAATCAGCCAAAAGAAGGGGGTTTAATTCATTGCTTTTTACTCACGTGAATGTTTTTTATTTCCTGAAGGGTTAACATTCCTCTGGTTTTCAGGGCTTTCCTCTGAGGTTTCTGTATGGAGAATGAGACTCTAGTTATGTGACTATGATACCACAGCTTTGTTAGTTAAAAAATAAATTTAAAGAAAACCAAAAACGACTCAAACCACCAAACAGAAGAGTGTATTTCAAAAATGAATTTCTAAAATTACTCAATTCTATGAAGCCACTCACGACTATGTTCTGAAAACAAAAGTAAAAATTCACTGATCTTACAGAAAACACTTGGAAATTTAAAATTCCATAACTATTTTAAACAAGGCAATTTAAATACAGCTTTACTGAAAAAAAGCTGGCACAGGACCAGAAAAACAACTTAGTTTTGAGTCTGAGAAATTCTGTAATCCCTTTCTTTCCTGCAGCATGTGATAACTCTCAGAGCTATCTGAAACCCTCAATTAGCCATGACTGTACAAAAGGTGTTTATAGTTTTGAATTGCTCAAAGAGGAAACACTTCACACTTGAGATAAGCATTTTAAGTTCCAAGTTTTCAGAAAATTTAAGTAGTATTCCATAGAGAGCTTTTTTACATGGAAAAGCATATAGTACTTTACTCCATATAGTACCCCTGTGCTAAGTACAGAGCATGAGATAATCAGCACAGAAAATGGATTAATTCCCTGAATTAATATAGGGGAATAGGAGATGAGAACCTGAGCATCTCAGAAACCTCAGAAATCTTAGAAACTGCTCCAGCCACAGTCTGCAGCAAACTCTTTCCCCTTCCTACACAAAATTTTGGAGATACTGTGCAAATCCATAAGACATAAAGAAGTAACCTGGAGTATTTTTAACTTACAAATGTTCCAAAAAGTTCCACTGGCACAGGGTGAGCACAGAGAAGCTGTGGCTGCTCCTGGATCCCTGAAGTGTCCCAGGCCAGGTTGGACAGGGTTTGGAACAATCTGGGATAGTGGGAGGTGGGACTGGATGGGATTTAAGGTCTCTTCTAACCCAAAACATTCCAGGATTCTATGGATCTGTGATTCATTTGCCTTCTGAACAGGCACATTCCCTGTTCCCTACTCCAGCTCCTACTGCATGGATCCATCAGCCATGCAGAAATACACTTGACTAATTAAGGATGACAAAATGAACAAGACTCTACCCCTCCATTTCAGTGGATTACTTCCAAGGAGGTTTAATTTAGTGAATCAAAACAAATTTTCAGCTTTGCCAGCGTTCAGGTCCTTCAAGAAGATTTATTTCATAGCACACTTCAGCCCTTGGCAATCACAGCTCAGCTAAATCATCCTGTGTTTATCCTGGACATAATCCATTTGCTTAAGCATTCAAGAGCAGATCAATCCATGAATAAGCTGTAGCAAGCACTAAAACAATACAGAGATTACAACACACATTTGTAAACTCTCAGTCCCCTTTCTGAAATACATCTGCAGCCTTGAATGTCAATACCTTGGTAGGAAGAGAAAAAAAGAGATGAAGAAACCCAAATGTTTCACAGAGACACTCGGATTTTACCTTTGGTTGTGAAGAAATGCCAAGCACTGAACAAAAGGAAAGCTGCCCACAAACCTGTTTTGCAGTTTCTCTGAGCCAGTCTTTGATATCCTCTTCCTTCAGGGAGCAGCCAATGAACACAAGGAAGTATTCCTGTTGATTGCTGCAGTCTCTGGGATCACTTCTGGAATCAGGAGGAGTTGGCCCCTCCGGAACAGGCACCAGGCTCAGGGAATTTGCTGATGTGTTGTGACAGACTTCAATGACTTTATCAGCATCTACCAAGGAGAAGACAGAAGGAAAGGCCTGATAATTGCTAATCTAATCTAACATCAACACTGGTGCAGACAGAATCCAGCACAGGTTTTTAAATACCCACAACGTGCAGTGTGATCACAACACCTCAGGAGTAATTTGCCCTTACCTGAAAACTTCACTTTGCCCATGATGTGATAAATGTTTCCAGAAAAAGGACTTGGCTTCAGCAACGACTTAATTGCTGTTTGAAACAGAAGACAAACAGATTATCTCAACTTATTTTTCTTCTCCTTGCTGGAGCTTCTGGTAAAACCTGTGCAACTGATCTCTAATCCACATGCAGGTGCTTCCAAGGGAAAAGCTGCCATGTCCCTTGGAGTCCCAATATGTAACATTTCTTTATTTTCTTACTCTTTGCCCTGGGGTTTGGGAAATAACACATGTTTGGCATAAGGAACTCTCAGAGTGTTTGTGGAAAGTAAAATCCTCCTCTTTAGCATTGCTAGGCTAAGGAAAAGAGGAGAGGCTTGATAATGTATCTACTCTAGAGCTGAGGCTGTTTTCTAGCAGCTACAAAGAATTATTTGGCATAAAAAGTAGAAGCTGATGGTCACTTATAAACTGCATTTCAGCACTACCAAATACAATTAAACATAAAATACAAAGCAAACATAGGAGGTGTCCCAGTCCTAGAAACCAAAAATTCCATTCGATTTTCATCTGAACAAAAAGCATGGGACAATTTCCCAGAGCAGACACTGAGGGACAGAATTTACTGTACTCTTGGGAAGGAAAGCTGAGCTTCCAATTAAAAGTTCACTTCAGCAGCGATTAAGCAACTGTGTTACGTCAGTGCCTTCCTTCCCCTCTATCCCTCAGCATCCCAAAGTTGGATTTCAATCAAGTCAGGCAAAGTTCGTGTCTGTACCTTTGCACTTGGCGACGAATCGCGATTTCTCCAGAGGCCGACTGAACCACACACAGATCTGAACCATGGGAGGGAACACAGGCCCAGCCCCATACTTGCCCTCATACCTGGAGACAAAAACAAACACCTTCAACACCTACAAATCACGGCAGCTTGAGCTTCTCATCCAGCAAAGGTCATCTGTTCTTTCACCGCAGCTGAGCTTTGCTCATTAAGAAGGTGAACACTGAGATTTCTCCTCTGTGAAAATGCACTGCCAACAGCATTAGGTTGTCAAAGCACTCAGGACTGATTTTCAGACATTCATGGAATGGTCTGGGTTGGAAGGGGACCTTAAAAATCATCTCATTCCAACCCCCTGCCATGGGTAGGGACACCTCCCACTAGCCCAGGCTGCTCCAAGCCCTGTCCAACCTGGCCACAAACACTTCCAGGGATCCAGGAGCAGCCACAGCTTCTCTGGGCACCCTGTGCCAGGGCCTGCCCACCCTCACAGAGAACTTTCCCTAATATCTAATCTAAATCTCCCTTCTTTTAGTTTAAAACCCTCCTCCCTTGTCCTACCACCATCTAGCCATGAAAAAACTCATTCTACTCCTTTTTTATGAGCTCTCTGTAGGTACTGGAAGGCTGCATTAAGATCTCCCTGGAGGCTTTTGATGCTCTTCCTGCTGCTGTTTCTTTTTCTTCCACACCACCCAGATAAAATTCTTGCATACCATCATCAAAGAAATTAACAGCTGTGCAAAAGTTTGAAATATTTGCTTTTCCTGCTCTCTCTCTTTGGCTCCATGCAATCCACAAGCAGTTCTGACATCCCAAGCCTCATGCTGGTTCACTCCAGTAGCTTTACTTGGCTACTTGCATCCAACTCAGAACCAGATTTATGAATCAAAAGACACACACCCATAGAGGACTGCAAGGTTTGCTAAATAAATGATGTTTCCAGCACAGAGACCACTCAGCCAGGAGTTATGATGGCTGACAAGCTTCAGATTGCTGCCAAAAAGGTGCAGCACAGATAAATACAACGAGATGTGTGAAGAGCCCTGAGCCAGGAGAAATCCTGGTGGAAAGTTTGGTGCCACGTGGGTTTGTGCCTCAGCCTGTGCCAAGGCTGTCAGTGAGGTTCCTGGGTTTTATGAATAATTGTTCTGCTAATGGCCAGGCTGACAGAGCAAGTTCATTCCAGTAATGCTGAATAGCTGTCAGGATGAAATTACTCCAGTCATTATTGACCTCACCCATCCCAATCCTTCCCAGCTTATTCCCACAGGGTTCTTGCCTATTCTTCTGGAAAGCAACAGTGATCTTGCCATTGATTTAAATGGTGGCCAGAAAGGAGCCTTTTTCCCCCCACAAAAGGGCAGCAATCGTGTATCCACTAAGAATAATCATCAGCTCTCTTAAAAATGATTTACAAAGCTGCTGCCTGTTCCAAATGAGTAGTCTTGGAAAAAAAAATATAAATGAAGTTAGTGAAACATTTTAATCTTCAAGTTAATTAGAAAAATAGTTTTAATGCTTCTCAGTCTAGATACTTGCCAGCCAGGGTACATTAAATATCGAGCTCTCATCATCTGAGGATTTGAAAAACTGCTTTCTGAGAGAATTAATTCAATATCCTCGTTCCTGTAAAGAGATAAAAATGAAGATTTTTAATTTTCTAAGTTAAATAAAATGGCCACTATCCACTCACATAAAACATAATGTGCTAGTGACAGTAAAATTAAGAGCACTTTTCTTTTAGTATGGCAGTAACAGTAACATAAATGCCACTTTGCAAACAAAACACATTTCCTAATCCCTATATTTATATACTCATAAATGTAAAGGGAAAATCCCTTTTGCACGAGAAGCAATTAAGAAAAATCTGCATTTCCTTCCTATAAATCACCAGAGTAAAAACAAGAAAGACTGAGTGCTCATGGCCCACGTGCCAAAAGGAGATAAATCCTGATGAAGGCTACCTCGTTACAATTCCATTTTCTGCCAGGATGAAGGAAACTCCAGGATTTGCTGCTCGGATGAGGCTCTGCAGCTGCACGAGGAGTGGATGCCTCTGCTCCGTGGCATGACTTGTGAAAACCACGTTACTCACCAGTCCTGTGGAAGGAAATCAGGGGATAATTGACACGGCTCAGGCTTGTAAACAGTGACTAATAAACCATTCAATGATATTCCAGCCATTCTTCTCTTATTTTCCTTCCCTCTCGCTATATTCTTGCATTAAAGACCAAAAAA
Organism: Vireo altiloquus; assembly: GCA_013396875.1. NCBI lineage: Eukaryota > Metazoa > Chordata > Aves > Passeriformes > Vireonidae > Vireo > Vireo altiloquus. The sequence continues at coordinate 8,631 of VZRF01010550.1, forward strand.
AAAAAAATTCACTACAACAAAAAAAAACAAGCAGAGAATCTTTGATCAAACAGGAGCCTTTTAGACTCAATCCACAGATTCAATTAACTGAAATAATAAATCCATACAAGAATCAATTTGAGCAGGACTAGTTTAAAAAAAAAGAACACTAAAGTGTAAAGCCTCTTAGTGAATTCAATGTGCAGTAAGAGACTAAAAATCAGTATTTTGGACACTCAGTTGCCACTTCCAAAAACAGAAGGGTTTAGGGTTATGTTTTGTCTTTAAAGACTCCAAAAGGGTATTCAGACAGCAAGGCTGAACCCATGAGGCATCAAAGAGGTAACAAGAAATCATCCAGGTAATTTCAGTTAATGATTTGAGTTTCAGCCCAGCTCCTCAAAGAAATTGCAGTGCCAACACTCAGTGACTCCCTAGGATGCCTGTATTGTCCTGAAAGTGTGAGGGATGGAGAGGAAACGGAAAGGAAACAGCCTCAAGTTGTGCCAGGGGAGGTTTAGATGAGATATTAGGAAAGGGTTGGAAAGGGTTGTGGAGTCCCCATCCCTGGAAGTGTTCAAGAAACACAGGGATGGAGCTCTTGACATGGTGTCATGGGGAAATGGAAGTGGTGCTGGGCTCACTTGAAAAAGTGAAGAGAGTAAAGAAAGAAAAAAAATGAAAAAAAAAATTTAAAAAAAGAAACAAAGGCTCACTGGACTGGACTTGATGATTTTAGAAGTCTTTTCCAACCTAAACAATCCTGTAATTTTACAATAAATGTTCTCTCTTTGCTCAAGGTGTGCAGCCCTGCTCTGACACTCTCCTGTGACTACAAGCAGAGTGGAAGGAAGAACAGAAAATCTCCAATATCCATGACCAACTGAGCCAGGATGCATTTCCTCTGCCTCCAACTATTTAAAGCAAAGATGTAACAACTGATCACACCTGATCCGCTGCCTGAAGTAATTCCTGGTCTTTACACAAGTCTTAAATCACATTAATCCACGCAGAGGCTGCTTTACACACAAATTCCTGCACCAAATGATTCTGGGGCACTTTCATTATATGACAGCCTCCCAGTCACTGCTCTTTGCATCACTGACCCTTCCAAGCTAGAACTTTATTAACAGCACATATCTTCATCATTGTATTTCTCTTGTGTTTTAACCTTGCACAGAAGTTTCCACTCCAATTTCAGAACATCAATACATATTGGCTGTTGGAGAAGGGGAAAAGGGGAGAAGAACAGCAAGCACCCACTGAAATTTAAGCCACGTGCAGGCTTGAAGTGATATTAAATTTGGGGATATTCATCATGAAATTAAGATAAAAATATGAATAAGATAATCATGCCATAAATAAGGTAATAATTCCATCCCTGGAAATGTTCCAAGCCAGGTTGGATGGAGCTTGGAGCAGCCTGGGATAGTGGAAAGTGGGGTTGGAACTGGATGAGCTTTGAGGTCCCTTCCAGTCCAAACCATTCTGGGATTCCTGAATCACCCACCACCACCCTGTGGTTGTGCTACAGAGATGCCACCAAGTCCATGTGACAATTGCCAGCATCGTGCCTAGGAAAGAATCCATCATTGTTAAGGATTAAGCTGGAAAAGCTCTAAGTTTAAAAAAACAAAGATTTAGGGAAAATCAAATCTAGTAAATCGCACACCTCTGCACCTCATCTCCTCCTCACCACCCCTGCTCCTTCTCCCTCAGTCTCAGCTCTGTTTGTGCCTGGCCCAGGGCACTGCCTGTCATTCCTGACTGGGAACTCCCACACAACCCTGGAAGCAGGAGAAGCCTGCTCAGAGCCCAGGAACCTGCGAGCTCTGGCTCTGCTCACAGCCAGGTGTAAATCCTGGAGGTGCTGCTATCACACAAACACTGCCCTGTGTGAGCAAGCAGCAGTTCATGACCCTGAACTGAGGGACAGAGAGTGTAATCCAACAGAAAAATAACTTCCTGAGAACTGGAAGGTGCCTCCACGGCTTCAGGAATGAACAAATTGGACCTTTTCTATTTAAACTGCCACTGCCATTTCTCTTTCTTAAGAGATGCATTTTGAAGACCACCCAGCTTTGTTCAATTCTTTATTTATACACTCCTCTAAAGAAAAGAACCCTTACAGCCTGGGGAATAGCATGTTCAATGGAAGCAGGAAAGGAACAGGAGGGATGGATTAAAAATACATATGCTTGATGAAAATAATGGCTCCTCTTTGCTCCCAAACTTACAATGGGAATATTTAACAATGGTGACGTCCTAATTTGTGTTCTATATGAAATTGTTTCACAAGGGTGCCCCTAGACTAGGAAGGTATCATCTTACAGCTTCTGTGCAAGAAAGAAAGAAAGGAAAGAAAGACAAAAAGAAAAGAGAGACAAAAGGAAATTAGAGCACACAGATGGTGGCAGGACTTTTTGGAGAAGTTTAAGCAATTATGCACAGGATACTCATGTTGGTCACTCTGCTCAAGGCTTTGTCAGTTCTCCTCAGTCCCCATCTGTCTCTGTGAGTCTTGGGGCTCTCCAACCAGAAATGTTGGAAAATGTCACATTGATAACATGCCCAGGGACCCCTTTGTTACAGAGCAGGGCAGCAATGGAAGAGCCCTGGAAAGCAGCAGCAAACCCAACTCGCTCCCCAAATCTGGAAGGCAGTTGTGAGGAGAAGGTTCAGATCCAAAGTCTAATTAATTCCTGTTTGCCTATGGCTACACTTGGCTTTTTTTATATCCCCAAGGTTCTGTTCTCAGATCTGTACAATGCCCAGTCAACACAGTCTTGGCCTACTGGTGACACAGCAGAACAAACAATCCTGGGGTGCACAACACACCAAAAATGTCAACCAGTATCTCTTAAAGTGAATGTCTCATTAAATCCTGCTGTTGTTGCACTAAAAATGAATTCTCAGGTGTGTGAAGCCATAATGAATTCTCTCTCAATTGTGCAGAGAATCTGTGGCTGCCCCTGGATCCCTGGAAGTGTCCAAGGCCAGGTTGGACAGGGTTTGGAGCCATCTGGGATAGTGGAAGGTGTCCCTGCCCATGGAGGGGGTGGAACTGAAGGTCTTTACAGTCCCTTCCAACCCAAACCAGTCTGTGATTCTATGAATTATGCAGAAGTAAATTCTCTACTACACACATGACCTAATTCTGCATTTGTCTGGAAAGTTTAAGTGTTCTACATCTCACTTCAAAGTAGACTTTTCCTCCTGAACCTTTGAAACAAAAATTACCCCCATTTATGTGAAACTATTTCTTTACACGAAAGGACCTCTCGGCCATGGGATGTCACATTCTGCATCAGAAAACTGGATGACAACACTTTGCAACGTGCAGAAATTATTCCCTGCCAGAAAAACATTCCTCTAACCTCCAATATTTGTGATTCCTGCAGTATTTTGACTGTAAGAAAATTAGCTACTCTTGTCCTGAGCATTTTGCAGTTCCTCCTTCAATAATGACCAATTCTCACCCGATAAGGTCTGTACAAATTCACTTTAAGAAAAACAAAGCTTTGAGTATTTATTTATTCTTTCATAAAACAAAGAGGTATTTTTGCACTTCTAGCTTCTCTGTAGTTATTGATAATTCTTTATATTCTTAACATTCTCTTGCTCTCTTCAAATTTCCCCGTGGCTGTATACATGATATTTTCTCAACTTGGAGTACCAACATTTTTCTCCAGATAAAATACTGATCTGTGTAACAGTGAGTGGGACTTTCTGTCCAGCTTGTTCACAACTTCCTTCTTTTGGGTTCTCTTCACACGTGAATAAGAGGTGGCACAACTCTGGCAGCCAAGCAGAGCACAGAGTTTAAGCAGCCACAGGGAGAGCAAAGCATCCTACTCTGATTTTCCTAGGAACACAAAATACACCCAAACCTGGCCTTGAACAGGGATGGGGCAGGGATTTGAGGGCAGGTGAGGAAGGATCATATCCCACTTATGCCACCACCTGCTCCAATTTCCAAGCCTGACAAGGAGGACAAAGCAGCCAATGATTCATTTCAGGATATAAAACTAAACACAGAGGTAAGAAACAGCCCTGCAGCTGAGCTGCTTTATCTGCTGCAGTGTGAGATGAACCCTGCAAGGACTCTCCAGGCCACACGAAGAGGAGGATTTGGGGAACAAGGTCACCCTCTCATTTTTCCCTTCCTCATACACCAGAAATGAAAGGAACTCCATTTCCTCACACCTCACCAAAGGAAGGTGGAACTCAAATCCAACCCATGTCACTCCCAGTTACAACAATTCAAGATGAGCAGTTGAATTCATGGTCTTAGGAAACTCATCCTGCAGATGAGGACTTCAAAATGGATCATGCTCCAGAATTTTTCCTCTTCTGCCTGTGATGTTTGATAGTGTAGGCAGAGGCTGTCAGTTCTTACCTCCAAGAGTTTATCACAACTCTTTGGCTACGTGTATTAAGAGCACAAAATAATAAACACAAGTATTTATCTGGCCACGTGGCTCAGGTATTGTTCTGTAGAGCTCAGAGTCAAGAGAAGTGACACCTACCTTGTGAACACTGGTCCAAGAACTTGGGAAAAAGAAGCCTAAAAAACCAAAAAGTTCACATATCAAGAATGGATATTATTATTTAAATAAAACATTTACATTCACTTGGACGCTGACAGAGTCTCACGAACCAAACCATTTTCATGCTTCTTTTCCTCAATCCATATAACTGCAACATCCTCACAGGTTATATTTTTCAGGACTTTTTCCCTCAAAAATCAGTTTTGTAGATGGTTTTAATTTTTCAACGGATTTCAGAGCGAATTCCCACCACACAATTTATTCTGTATTCTAAGGAGTCAGAAATGCTTCAGTGTTATTTTAATTCTTATTTAAACAATAGGAATTTAAAGTTTGCCCTAAAGAATTGTGCCTTCCAAAGAGTGGGAACTTTCCATAGAAAGACTGGATGTACAGAATGCCAATTTCTGCTGCTGTGTCAGACAAGTGACAATTATTTTCAGGAGCTTTATCACGGACACAAAAGCTCTGGAGAGTATTTTACCTGTTCCCTTCCACTCCCTCTCCCCTGCCCTGCTCTGCTGATTCAGAATGGGGAAAAGTTTCATCCCATGCTCATGGAAGAGCTGGATTTCTACAGCAATGAACTCTGAGGCAGGAAAGGGGTTTGATTTTCTTGAGTGCAAGTTTCAAGCCAGACATTAAATCCACTCTTCTCCATTCTCACAGTGAAATCACCAAAGCTTCTCAAGTGCAAAGTTTGCCACAGGCACGATGTGGCTACTTGGTAAATTCTTATCAGAACAAACTCTAAAGCAAAACATAAATAATCTACAGCACAGGCTGAGCCTCCTCCTTCAATTGCTTCTGCAATTCAGCAGATAAACAGTGTTAAAGGACTGCAGGCTGCTGCTAGAAACACTACTCATGGCTAGTAACACGTTAGTAAGTTAAAAAAAAAACAGAAATGGAACTTGTCTTTCCTGTAATTATGGAAAGAACAAGTTTGAACAGCACTCCAGCACCGATTCACTGATATTTTATGTAGTCTTTAATATTTATTTGGAATCTTTGTCACCGAGACAAGAAGAAGCAGCAAGGTAAAGTCTATTTAATGACTACTGCAAAGCACAAGCAGCACATTGGTTAGTGTTTAAGAACAGCCAGGAAATTTGAGGAATGCACTTTTAGAAACTGCCTTGGGCAGTTCACCTCTAAGCTGTGATGCACAGTTTGATCACAAACAGAAGCAGTGCTACCAACTCCGAAAAACTCTAACTGCTGGGACTTACTTTTATCAAATCAGCTGCAAGGCATAATTAAAAAATTGGAGTGTTACAATTTTACAGATAGGTCTAAGAAATTATCCCCATGTTTGCTGAAGTCTGGAGAACACACATTTACTATGAAACAACAACCAAACTACACTATTTCAAAAGGTCAGTGACTTGGCTCTGAGACCATTTCCTCCCCACCCTGGCTCTGCAGTAACCCAGGATATCAGATTTTAACACTTGCAATCCTTTGGCTTCCGTGCTTTGTCATTCTGTTCCCCATTTAAGGAATTCTCTCCCTTCAATTCCATCTTTTAAACCTGTAAAGTCTTTTTTAACATCCAAAAGTAGTGGCAGAATCAGTAAACCAAACTGAGATGCATGTGTCAGTTTTTAGTCTGACTTCCGAAAAGATTGTAAAAAAGTGAATTATTCAGAGGACAATTGACTGTCCAAATGTTACAAACTCCTTAGCCAGAGGATTTGTATTTAAACAATCTAAAAGTTGAACTTTTACTGATATTCTATATAATTATATATCCAGTGGAAACCAAGTGCCATCCTGATAAACCAAAGAAGCACTTCCAAGCTCCTCCAAGATGGATTATTAAGCAGTTTCATGGGATTTAAGTCAGTTCAGTGACCTTTAACCATTATATATCACTAATTATTACAAAAGTGAATCAAAAATCTGGATTTTCAAAGCACACCTGTGCTCCATGTAGCAGCTCAGAGGCTCCACACAGGTATTGACTGCCCCAATGATGAAAGAAGACTTCACATCTGGGTCGGGGTGAGTCTGCAGAGCTTGCACAACATCAATGACATCAGTGTACCTGCGAGAAAGAGAAATGAAAAATGGGTTCAGAGAAGCAGAACGACACAGTTCCCCATCCACAAAAAATCAATGGCTTGGAGGGAAGCTGGATTTCTAAAAGAGCTACCAAAAGAAACAGAGAGCAGCTCAGAACTTGACAAATGCAGACACATTAAGCAAATCCAGGCAAGTCAAGCTGATTGGAAGTTACATTAAAAATAAATTATTAACAACTCGGAGAAAAAGAGTGTCAATTTTGCACTGAACAACTGACAAGTCCAGCTTGCAGGAAGCACAAAAAGCACAATATAACACAAATATTTTATGCCTAATGCCAAGCATATTAAGCCCAATTTGAGTTTTAAAAAAAAGGAATAAAATAACAGCATCTCTCACGTCTCAGCATCCCAATTTAAACACATTTCTATCATTAATACACCTGTTTTATATCAAGACTTTAATCACTGTTATATTTTATCTCTGTATGACATCAAGGCTTAGGTGAACCTAAGTTTTCATTTCAGGTGTTTATTTATCAGCCAGTTAGAAACTTTACTGTCAGTTATCAGCTGGATGGGATATTTAGAGAACTCCAGCTACTCTAAAGCTGTCTATACCAATATCCAACTATCCAGAAAGAATAGAAAACCTCCAATTATCCATTCCTGAAACCAGTGCTGCTACCAGAGCATCAGTTTTTTGCCCATCACCAGATTTTACATCATTCCCACTAATTACACCAAAAANGGAAAACCTCCAATTATCTGTTCCTGAAACCAGATTTTACACCATTCCCACTAATTACACCAAAAATATCAAATCAATCTGGCTCCAACATGGAAAGAATTATGGTTTTTAGCACTATTAGAATGGACCATAATGAAGAAAATGCTGAGCTCCATGTGTATGCCCTCAGAGAAAAAGGATGAACTGGAAATTCAGCCAGGTCAGGGCAGTGCCTCCCTCCTGCTGGTTTGTGTCACCTTTTAATGACTCAGAACCAGAAGGGGAAAACATCCTGCACATGATCCTGGTTCTCAATTGCTACACTGGAGATGGAAATGTCAAACAGAGGTGGCTCAGAGTCTTCACCTTTATTCCACAAGAAAACTGGCATTTATCCCAAATATGTTACTGAGTCTCACTCTGGCATCACCTGCTCTGTCAGGCAATAGGAGATCTTTGATTTCTGCTGGCAGAATAGTTTAGGTTGGAAGGGACCTTTAAAGGTCATCTTAGTCCCTTTCAATGAGCAGGGACACCTCCCACTAGCCCAGGATGCTCCAAGCCCCATCCAGCCTGGCCTTGGACACTGCCAGGGATCCAGGGGCAGCCACAGCTTCTCTGGGCACCCTGTGCCAGGGCCTCGCCACCCTCACAGGGAAGAATTCCTTCCCAATCCCCCATCTCTCCCTGCCCTCTGGCACTGGGAAGCCATTCCCCCTTGTCCTGTCCCTCCATCCCTTGTCCCAAGTCTCTCTCCAACTCTCCTGGAGCCCCTTTAGGCTCTGGAAGAGGCTCTGAGGTCTCCCAGGAGCCTTCCCTTCTCCAGGTGAGCACCCCCAGCTCTCCCAGCCTTGCTCTAGAGCAGAGGAGCTCCAGCCCTTGGAGCAGCTCTGTGGCCTCCTCCAGACTCTCTCCAGCAGCTCCACATCCTCCTGATGTTGAGGGTCCTGGGCTGGGGCAGCTCTGCAGGTGAGGTCTCACCTGAGCAGGGCAGAGGGGCAGAATCCTCCCTCCCCTGCTGCCCACGCTGTGGGATCAGCCCAGCACAGGAGGGTTCTGGGCTGTGAGCACACATCACTTCCAGAACACGGAAGGAAGGCTACAGACACCTTTCCTCTAAAGGAGCAACAAAACCAACATGTACAGAAAAGCTGAGTTTGGTCCACACGTAAACCAGAATTCCCTTATTCTCCACAACAGTTCCAAGGCTTTACCCTTGCAGGACCACCAGGAGCCTCTTGTTCTTCCCAGCACAGGGGGCCTGACGGAGCCCAAGGTTCTGCTGGGCCTCCAGGAGCCCAGCCAGGTAACGCTGGAAATGGGAGGCACTGAAACACTCAGGGCTATCCATGGTCTGCCGATAAACAATCCACCTAAAGCATGGGAAAAGAGGAGAATAATTCATGTGCTGGTGATGCCACAATGATTTTTTGCTTTTTCTTTTATACTCCTCTTACATATTCTTTTATATAGTTTTATGTATTCTTAGTGTTTTCAGCCCACACACTTGTAACTTTCCAAGCCTGATAACTCAGCTCAGACCCACTGTACTGTTAAACCAGGAGAACAAGCAGTCTAAAAGCCCCAGACACCAAAGACCTCTCCAAAACATATTAAATTAAAATAAACCCATCAAAGGAAAAAGGTTTCTCAAAACAGAGTTCACTCATTAGAAAATCTTTGATAAATATGTTCATTTTGCAAACCCTATAATTGTGTGTAGTTCAGTGTAAGAGGTGTGCATACATTTTTGGGCCACCTAGACCAAGTGCTGTACCCCAGAATCCTGAAATAAATACCAAAGTTAAAACCCCTTTTCCCCATAAACCATGTTTTGGTTTTAATTTTAAGGCCAGAAAAAAGCACCTCTGGGAGAGAATATTTCTGTTTTCTTCCTATTTTGAACCGACAAACCAAAAGAAGTTTGACAGCCCAAAGATTTCACATCTCTCATGGTGATCTCGTTCCACTTGACCACGTGGGAAAAGGGAATTTACTTGGCTTTCTATCATTCCCAGCATAAGCACATTCTTTACAGGACTACCAAAGGGGTTTGTGAGTGTTTTTCGTTGTTCTTCAATAAAACAATGTTCAGCAGCTTTTTCAAAGCTGTAGTAATATGAGTAATTCTGATCACTGGTAGTGATGCAGTAAACAAAAATGAGACAAATCCAATTCAAAGCTCTGGGCATGAAAATATTTCACTGCAAAAATGGAAAGCAACAATGACATTTGCAGGAAAACACGAGGAGATTTGTTATTACACAGCCTTCAGAAGTCACCTTACGTGTTTGCCCTACAACAGAACCACAAAACTGTTCTGAATCAACTCGACAAAAATCAAGATATTGAGTTAAAAGTAAGAAAACAGTGCAGAACATGGCTCAGATTAAATGCCAAGGTTTTTGACATTAAGAATTAAAAGGATAAGATTTTTTAAAAGTTATTTTCCAGAAGTTCTATCAACACATGGAGTGGCAAATTCCTACAGCAGATTTATCTTATTGCCATACAAAATATTTCCTGAATGCACCTCCTGCTGAATAGAAATCAGGCTAAACTAAAGACAGTGCTGAGGCAAGGACTGTTAGTACAATCTTTCCTCAAAAAAAAAATGCATTTTAGAATCGATAAATGGAAGCTCTTCACCCCATGGAATAAGCAACAAAGAAATCTCTCTGGGTGCTGTTTTTCTGTCTAAATGTGTAAATTTAAGGGCAAATCTACCTGGCAGTCTGAAATTAGGTTTAAAAAACCACCAAATGAAACAGTGATAATTTTTTTCTCCCTTTGTGCCAAGCTGGTTTTTTGGTGATCAGTGTAAAGAGAGCTGCACCAACCTCCCGTGCTCCTTGGTGAATGTGACAAGGAAAGCACAAAGGTCACTGGAACGACATCCTGGCAGCCCAGTGATGATGGTGATGATCACCTGAAACACAGGAAACAGGGAAAAAGGGAAGTCTAAACACGAAATAACCCCAGAAATACTGGTGCAGACACCAAATAGGCTGTTTTCTATGATTCATATAGATTTTCCTTTATTTTTTTTAAAATACGCAGTTAAACCAATCTAAAAATCAGATTTTAAATCGTTGGTAAGAGTTTATTGACTGTCAGAATAGTCTCTGAACCAGCAATATTCCATGATAAAGATTAAATTCCTGCTGCTCTGGCTTTGTTTTCAGCAGATTTCAAATGCTGGGAAGCTCCAAGGAAATATTTTCTCTGAAAATGCTATTTAAAGCACGCCTTAAGTTGGACAATTGTTATTGCCCCTATAGAGAAAGGAGTGTTGTACAGATAATATCAGCAAATGTTAAATATCATGTGCTACCTCTATGCTATTTAAAGGACTTTTATGTTCCAGAGAACAATTCAGTTAAATTATTCAGCAATTCACAAAAACAAGCTGCTGCTTTAGGGCTAAGTCTCTCTGGACATTAGAGAAAACATTAAAGATCTACACCCCATTTTCTGCCTTTATTTCATCAGGCTGAAAGGCCATTTGCACTTCCAAAATATTGTTTAAATGGAAATGAATTAAGCATATAAACAAGAAAACAAGGCAAGAAACTGGTGGCAGTGGAGGAGGAGGCAGAGCATGGCTGAACATCACTGTTTTACTACACTACAACAGAACTACTGAGAGAATATTCTAAATATTCTATATGAGGGCTAGGAATTATTGTGGAGTTGTTTCCTTACCTTATCACCTTCTGCTTTGCTCTCAGAAATGGTTTCTGACTCTTGCAGAAGGGCAGGGAGATGTGCTCTCATCACTGGCTTGGTACTGACGCTGCTGACTGTGAAGTGTTGCAAAAACCTTCCAAAAATAAAAGGTTTATTCCCTTACAATCGACAGCAAAAGATTTCATCCACATAAAGAGCTGGGAAATCACTAAAATAAGAGTATTAAAAGGTCAAGCTAGAGAGGAAATAATTCATCTCAGAATAAAAACATCCTACTGTAAAGGCAGAAGGATTTAATAAACAATTTTTAGATGGGTATCACATCTACCAAAATATTTTTGTATCATTTCTGACAGAATGGATCCCTTGAACACAAAAGTAATTTCTCACCTCTCCAATTCTGGAATGGCAGCAGACAGTTTCAGCTCCCTGCATCTTTCCCCAGAAGAAAAAGACAAGGCATTGAAAAGCTTCTGAACACTGGAATGGCTAAAAGAAGGAAATAAATTAATTAGTTCAAGGAGAAACCTAAAAATTTATCTTCTTTAAACAACACAGCTACATATTAAATGGTACCAAAAAAAGATAAAGTGAGTGTTGCACTAGGAATGCAACAATTCTTCTTTTAATTATTATCAAAACCAATAAATAACAGCATTTTTCTGATTGCAGCTGTTGGGTAACTGCACTGCAGTGGACTTACAGCCTCTTTTGTTCCTTGGACAGGAATTCCTCCTGGACAACCCTTAAAGATAATCCTGAGTTTGTCTGGTTTTGCCACGAAGAGAAAACCTGGAATAAACCAGATCTGTGCCTGAGTGTCATTGCTTTCCCAAATTTCCTTTGCATTTGTTTAGGAATTGGTTTTGCTCACCCAAAAAAAAACTAAACACATTTTCAGCAGCCATTAAATATTGCACAATACTGAGTTTGCTGCAAGAGAAGCTGTGGCTGCCCCTGGATCCCTGGAAGTGTGCAGGTGCTGGATGGGGCTTGGAACAACTTGGGATAGTGGAAGGTTCCCTGCCCATGGCAAGGGCTTAGAATGAGATGTGCCTTTAGGTCCAACCCAAACTAATTAAGAATTCCAATCCCCAGATTAGATTTTGCAACCTTTTCTTTGGCTAGACTGGAACTGCTAGAGGAATTTACTGAAATGGCCTCGTTTTTCCCTGATAAAAATGTAGGTGTTTATAGCCCAAGTGCCTGAATTAATACAAGCCTCTTTGAAGCACAACTGTAATTTTCATGAGGTGAGATTGCAGCAATCATTACTCGAAATTTAAGAAGAACTCTGTTCCTTCCCAAAAGAAAAGGAAACTCTTCGCTTCTCCAGGGAATGTTTTGGCTCCCATCCTATTGCTCCAGCCAAGACACATTAATCTGAATGGCACTGAGAACCTAGAAATCAGATTCAGATGAATCACAAAATCCTGTCAGTGTTTGGTATTTCCCTTCTTTTCAGAAGTAAAGGCAACAGCCATTGTCGTTTTTCACAATAACTGTCTGCAAGACAAAACAACTGGGGGGGACACAAGACTGCTTTCCATTAAAAACTCAGCATCCAAAACACAAGGGCAGGAGATAAAAACCATCAAAATAAAAGATACTTTTGATATTAACCAAGGCAATGTTGTTCATGCAGAAGGATCCACATAACTGAAGAAATGACCACTTCAAAACACACAGAAGGGACTCAAAAGAAATGCCCAGGAGGGATGGAAAAAAGGAATGGTCAGGGGGAAATTGTGTTCTGTAGGAGTCAAAGGATTGGGAATAAAGGGAAAACACAGGTCAGGCTAAGAAGTGGAAATCTATCAGGCCTTTTTGTATAACTTAATGAAAGTTTTAAAAAGAGGTGCTGTGGCATTGAAGAAAAAAAAATGAGAGAAATCAACACATCACAAAGCCTAAACAAATGTTCCTCCTGTACCCACGAGAGTGAGGATGTGGAAGGCATCACCCCAAACTCACAAGGTCTGCACATCAGATTTCAGCTCTGTGGACTCAGTTTTTAATAAACCCACAGCTGGGGTTATCAGGGCAGTTGTTATTCCATATTTCCAATAAATTAATTGGAATAATCAAAGTCTAGGTGCAGTGAGAGAGGTATCAAGGCAGATAATTTAGAAGAGTAGAAGTAGCACCTAAATTTTAGTTGCACCTAAATTTATAACCTGTGAGGCACACAGACTTTCAGAAAGAATCCTGGAGGAAATCAATAAATACCTGAAGGTAAATACTGACAAAACAACAATAATGTATTTCCCTGGTTTACACAATCAGGTACACTCAATTTGATGAAGAGTTTTGTTCATGAGAGAACATCCTGAAGACAAAAGATTTGTTTTATCTGCTGGAGCAAAGCAACTGGTGTGGTGCCAGATGAGAAACTTAAACTGCTCAAACTGAACCTCCGTGTGGAACTGTTCAGCAAAAAAAATTCAACCAAAGGAGGACAGGAATAAATAGCCCTGAGAAAAAGCAGCAGAGGAAATAAATATCCTCATCTCAGATACTACAGTTTGGATATCTACAGCCAAAAATCAGATCAAAAGAAAATCATTAACACTATCAGGAGAAAAAAGGAACTTTTTATAGGCATAGATTAAAAAAGGATCTGGTTTTGTTTTATTAGGCCAAATAAAGCAGAAGGAATAGGTCTGAGATTTTCTGAGTGTCTCGAGGATGTGTTCTGGTAGAGAAAAGAAAAATAAAACAGATATAAAAGCAGAATTAATAAAATAGGCTGAAAATTCAAATCCAAACAAACAACAGATTCCCAACCATTCAGAGAGTGGAACAGTGGGAGGAATTTAAACACTTAAGATAAAAGGAGGAGGAATTTTATGGTACCATTAATGCAACCAGTGGGGACTGCTCACTGAGCTAGGTGGTCTTTCCCAACTCAGTGTGATGAGCACATCCTAAAACCCTTGTGAAGTCCTAAAATTTCCTCAAAAGCACTATTGTTATAAAGTTTGCTTTATTAAAAGCCTCTGGAGCACAATGCACGAAGCCAATCTACTCAGGGAATAAATACAATGCCATATGGGATACTTAAAAAACTTGAACTCCACTTCCCTAAGGATCACGATCCAAATGTGTCTGACCACAAAAACACACAATGGAACCTCTGCCACTCCATACAATCCCTGTAGCCAATTACACACCAGGGCTACATTGAAATGCAGCTCAGAAAAAGGAGCTTTGAGAGCCCTCGGCGCCTTCAGAAGGCAAAGTGAATCCCAGTGGGGAGCATTAAACTTCACCATCACTGGAAATTCATACAGAAATTCAGGTTTCTCACACATCTTAAACACACAGAGCAATTATGTGGTTTTTCCCCCCTCACTCCAACCAAACTTTTTGGGTTTTTTTAACTTTACCTGCGAGTAAAAAGCTTTATAAATCTTCCTTTTGGGGAAAAGTGCAATCATCAGGAAGTTGTTCTGGGTATGGAATTCAACAGGCAGATGAGGAAGCAGGGAACTTTTGAAGTCTATGAAGAGAGCAGCAACAACACTGTTGGAATCCTGGAAAAGGAAGAAAGAGGACAAGTTGTAATTAACATTTCCTACTTTGCATGGCAGGAGGAGTGGATAGAAACCCCTCAGCTTCTACTCTACAAGCTTAAAATAAAGCATCTGAGATTGATCCAAGCACCTGACTTTTGTCCTGAAAACAAAAGCTTGCACTTCAATATCTTCTCTTGTCCACACCAAAACCTAGACTCTCCCTCTGCTACTGCTTCAAACAACAAACTCTTTGTCTGCAACCACATCTCCAACACAGACAGCACATGAAAAATGAATTAAATTCCAGCTAAAAAGGTGACAAGGATGGCAGAGTGCTCTTAAAAACTCTTTGTATAATGTTCTTGAGTTTCTGGCCTGAAAGGAACTGTTCTGCAACAAGAGCAAGCCTAAGGGCTGTAGTTTAAAGTGTAGGTCACCAACATGTTGGAAGTGTCCTGTTTCTCTCAGATACTTTCACAAGCACAAATTCAAATAAATTTCTTTTTCACCTGAATTCTCTTTACCAACAGGACACTGAAGCCCTCAGGTTGTGTTTCCCTCAGAGCACTGAACTCAGGTTGTCCAATTCTTGTTCTAAGGAAACACTGATTTGTTTTTCTTTTATTTGTTTTTAGTTTGTTTTGGGTTTTTTTTCCCAGAGTGGTGGGAGATGCTCCATCCTTGGAAGGGCCCAAGGCCAGGATGGATGGAGCTTGGAGCAACCTTGGATAGAGGAAACTGCCCCTGCACATGACAGGGGTGGAATAAGATGAGCTTTAAGGTCCTTTCCAACCCAAACCATTCCATGATTGTGGATTTTCAGGTGTTTATGTGCAACTCTGCAGGATGCTGAAGTGTTTTATGTTCAAGCTTTGACTTGTAACCCTTTTCACACCGAACTTTTACAAAATCAGAACAATTCAGAAGCATGAAACGTTTCTGGAAAATGAGAATTTAATTTTTTAGGGCTCAAATCAGAATTTTAGTGGCATCCACTTCACTTTGCACACACATGGGCAAAGAACTCACTGTGCCATTCTTGAGAAGAAAAAGCTCAAGTCAGGGAACTGTTATGTAAGAATTGGTATCAATTCTGAGACATTTGCAAACAGAATCTCTCTGCTTTGCTGACTGAGGGATTAATTATAAAAATAATCTTCTCAAAGTCACTGAGGTTACTGAAGAACACACTAAAATATTCTCCTAAGACAGAACAATTTCTTTTAAGAGAAAATGGCTTTTGGAACAGAACCCACAGACCCTGGATTCTGCAGGATGGCTCAGAGATTTCCTGATTAGTGACTCCAAGGCCAACTCATCCATGCTGCAGTCAGCATGAGAAGCATCCAACAAATCTGCTCCTGGAAAACATTTCGAGCTCCACAAATTGAAAAAAGCTGAAAAGCAGCAGCAATAATCCCCATGGACAGGAGGTTGAAAGGAGCCAGCTCCAAATTTTACAAGATGTTAATGTCGTTGTGAAATCTAAATATTGCTTGGTAATATTTGTTCACTTGATGAATGGCCAGAATCTCCCCTGCCCTCCGTGCACTCCATGCCCACGAGCCCCAAGGATTTCAGGAGCTCAGGGGCACCTCAGTGCCCAGTTCCTCACAGCACAGGAGTCTGCAGCACGTGCTGGAGCAGATATTTTCAAGTTAAAAAGAAGAATATCTCACAGGCATCACAATAAATCTGCTAAAAAGCTGCACTTTGCACCACTTCAAGGCTTGATATCTTTTATTTTAATCTGAGCATTAAATTGTCCTTTTTCTTTTCCATTCCTATTGCTGCAATAACTTTTGGAAAGAGCAACCAACAATTACCCTGCTTCTCCTGTCACTTCTTAACAGTTCAAACCCTCCACCCTCATATTCTGCCAAGTCAGTAGAACAATAATACACTCCCTGTCAAGGCTTAGCTTCACACAAAAATCTGGCATCAGTTCAAGAACGATGGCCAGGTCCCAGAAATAGCAACTTCTATGAAAGTGAGTGTCTTGAAACAATAAAAGGAAGGTCAGTGTTAAAATAGCTTCTTAAACTACCACGGGGCAATCAATGTGATGGCCAGGAGAAGGCAGCTAAGGTAAGAGTCTTGGAGCTGCTGTGTTTTCATCTCAATTGAATCCCACACACTTTTATTGTGTTTTACTGGTTTCCTGTATTGTGGGATGAAATCAGGCAGCACAATGCTGCAGGAGGCCACTGAACAAATGGGGAATACTGTACCTGAATAAAAGGGAAGCTAAAGGAAACTGGTTTGTTTTTTTTTTCTTTCTCCCAGTGTTTAGGAAACAGTAACCAACACAAACAATCTCTTTTCCACCCTGGAGAAGTGATGGTTAACCCAATGTCTCTGCCTCGAGGTGGGCAGAGCTGAGCTGCCATCATTAACCTCTCAATTCCCACTGAGCCTGAACACTGCTCTGACGGCCAAGTCATAGATTCCAAGATATTTTTTAAGAAAAGGCAGCATTTCACTCTCCAAAACACCCTAGGACTTCACCACACCTTGAACTGTTCTCTGTCCATCACTTCCCGCTGTGAGATGTTTGATGAACTTCGTGTTCTGCCATTTTTCCTTTAATAAAAAGCAGTTTTCACACTATTAACACCACATTGCTAACTCCAATACAAAATTCTCTCCTCCTTACTCACTGATTTCAGTTAATCAGCACCAAAAGCGCAGAGATTTCCATCAGTTATTACAGTTTGTACCAGGACCCAACAGAATTACTGTTCAAAATTTGATATAAACTTTATGACAGTAAGAACAGACAAAATACTCACCCCATCATAGAGAGAAATGGAACTCATGTGGTTCTTGGAAATGGAAATGCTGCCATGGTGGGGATCAGAGAAGAGAATGCCATGGGAAAAGAAATACAATTTGCCTAGAATTTAAAGGAAAAAGAATTGTGTGAGCTATAAATCAACATTTCAGCTTCTCATGATGACTGTCTCTTCTTCCTGAGAAAGAAATCTATGTTCCTGCAGGATTTTGCTCTATTTAACAAGCAGTAAATTTGATTTGGGATAGTATTGAGTGAGGACAACCAAGGGAAGGAATCAGGACTACAACTGCATTTGACTTCATCCGGCCCCACAGAACCACTTATCACAAATATTCTGAGGCACTTTTTGTCATTTAAAAGCAAAAAAATTCCACCCTGTCGAATTTCAAACCTCCAGAAATACAAAATTGACACCACAAGAACTTTAGTAAAGATTGCATGCAAAGTAATTGAAAATTTAAACATTGTAACAAACTGGACAGGGTAAAAACAGGTAAGAGGAAAATTTAAATACTGCCTAAATTTAGTTCAATTTTTTAAAAATTAACTTAAAATTTACCTTTTTAATTAATATTAACTTAATAATTAAATCTATAAACAGTGTTTAAGTGTTCCATTTAACCATTATAACGACATTTAACTTGTCCACTTAAACATTATATTTACATTTTGGTTCTTAATAAACCTGCATGAAAGAAAGCAGCTAAAAAAAAGGAGAAACTGAAAGGTTGAGTGAAATAATGGAGAAAAAAAAAATCCCAATGAAGTGGAATACAAACTGGTATCAGCAAAGAGCTGATTTCTGACAGGAATAAGAAAGAAAATGCTCAAGCTGGACCCCTGCTACCAGTGCTGGAGCAGGAACTAAAAACAAGATCACATCCCACACTGGAAAGTTTTTGAGTCAGCAAAAGGTTCAATATTTCCTTTAAGACAAAAAAGCAAAGTAATTAAAATATACAGTTAAAACTGCCTGCACAGGTAGCACAAACAGTGCTGGGAAGAAATAATAAAGAAAAGATGTTTTATTTCATAAAGGTCTTTTCACCACCTACTTGTAACTCTCCAGCCCAAGAGTTAGCAAAACACTGAACTTCACAAATCTCCCAAAAAAAAAAATTTAAAAGGAAATTGCTCCTTTGGGGCAGAGTTTTAGCAAAGCCCCCAAAAAATTCAGCATTCTTCACTTATCTACTGAGTGAACAAGTGCCCACAGCAAGGCATTGCAACAGAGCTGAATATCACACTCTGCATGAACCTCTTCTCTTTGAAATCTGATCAGTCAGAGCAAAAGCAGCTTCCCTTCTGTGACAGTTGCTGTTTAATTGCCTTTAATTGCACATCATTGATGTGCCTCTAATTGCACATCATTATTTATCCTCGACACTACAGGGCAAAGACAATAAAGCTGAAGGTTCTCCTCTAAAGACTGTCAGGAGTAAGCACTTAATGTCAGATACTCATTACCTTCTGCTCCACACCAGCACTGTGACAGCAGCAACACCTTCTCTGATATATATATTTTGGTATTTATCAGAATATAAAAGCATTTTGCCTTCAAAAGTGTCTATTGATTCAAGGGAGGAGGGAGGGAAGGAGGGAGGGAAATCCAACAGTCCTATCAAATTGTCTTCAGTTTTACTCCTGGGATATTCAGGTTATTTAAGTTCTTGAAGCAAAAGACATCAAAAGAGGAGGAATGATCCAAGATTGCTGCCAGTGATGCCTTAGGTTTTAACTTTTATATTTTTCCAACCCTGCAGTGTCCAGTGTAACTCTGCAGTTCCCTGGAGCTCGTTCAGTGCTGTTCTCTCATGCTCACACTGACATAACAAAGCCTCTCCAGCTCCCTCTCCAAGCACACCCAGACCCTCCTGGGCCCAACAACTGCAAACCTTCATCTTGGGGAGAGGGGGGCAAGCTTGGGCAAATTCCATCCTTGCCTGGCTTCTGCTTGGGGAATTGATGCTGATATCAAAGTGTGAAGAACTCGTGAGCTGTCATTGTCCATTTTGGGATGCACTGAGGCAGGAGCCTCTGGAGCCCAGAGTGTGACCTCTGAAGGCCTTTCAAATAAATCCCTCCTTTATTCCTTTATTCCTGTCTAGTCTCTAAGTAGCCATTTAAGGCATCACCAGTGATCTTGTGTCAAAAAGCTGGAACTGGATTGGATGTGAGAAGGACCAAGATCAGGCAACTCTCTGTAACACAGTGAGCACCTGTGCTGACAAGCTCTGAATTCCTGAGAGAAAATGACAATGGAAGAAAACTGGAACATGTCAGCTCCACAAGAAGCCTTTCAAAGGAATATTTGTCTTCTCCTCCCGAGCTGGGAGCCCATGGCACTTCTGCAGTGCCCAATCTTTCCAACCTCATGTTCATATAGACATAGAAAAGGCAGAAAACATCTGGCACCTCATCAAAAGGACAGGAAGAGCCAGCCTGTGCATGTTCTGAGCGTGAGTTATGAGGAAAAGTCACCTCCCAGGTCTGCAAAGCCTCACTGACCATCATGGAAGAGTCCCATGTGTCTCCAAAGCCTGCAGCTCAGCAGGAATTCTCCTTCCAGGACCACGAGTTTCAGACAGAGGTTTGGGACAAAAGAACCACACATGGAGTTTAACACAAGAGATGCATAAAGGTAAATTGAAATAAGATGATGGCTCAGTTCGGCTCAGCTGAGTGTGAATCCCAGAACCTGTCTCTCTGTTTAAAAAACAAAACAAAAAAGACCAAAAGCAGGAAAAAACAAGCAAAAAAGTCACCCCAAGTACATCTCACCTTCTGCAGGCATGGCCTGTGGATTGCTGGAACAGATAAACACTCCATCACCCCCAGTGAGTAAAGTGCCCAGGAAAGATTTGTCTTCCTAAACAGGAAAAAAATCAACAGCAACATCACAAACTGGATCAAGGACTAATCCAGGCAGGAACATTTTCTCCTGCTTTTGCTTCAAGAGAAAATACTTTATTTTCAAACAGCATCTGTCAGAATAAAAGAGTTTTATCCTGTGTGGACACAGAAGGACCAGGGAAAGAGAGCAAGGCAAGAGGGTCATTTTTAAAAGCCTTCCCCCCATTTTGGTTTTGCCAGCAGCTACAAAGTTACAAGTTATTGTCACAACCACAAGGCTGAGCTTTTTGTTTTTAGTTTGTCAATCCACTGAGCTAAAAGTATATTACATGAAAATAAATCTATTTATAATGAACATTCCTGGGAACCACAAATTATACCACAAATGTGAAACTCATGTGATTTAAGATGTTCCCAGATTCCAAACTCTGTTTTTTTTCCTAGTGCTTAGAGTGTTTTCCTTTAGACATTAGCATGCTAATTAAGTTAAAAGAAAGTTGCATCGAGTTTTTGGAAACACATGAGCTCCATGAGTAATGTTTAGTGAGACTTCCATGAAATCACAGTTTTATTAGGACTCTTTTTGCTCTTGGGTTTTGTGATTCTTTGAAAAAAAAAAAGGAACCCTCCAACTTTTACACACAATCTATTATTTTGCATGTCAAAGTCTGAGAAAGGGCAGAACAGGGAAGCCTTGTAGACAAGAAATAACATACAAAACAAAGGAGACTTTGGTAGGAGCTCAAGTTCTTCAAATCTTTGCTTCAAAGATTAAAGTGTAACTTCTTAGTTTTAAAAAAAATATTTCCTTTTACCTTCAATACTTGCTGGGCCTTCTCAGACAATTTCACATCACTGTCTTCAACCTGTAGCCAGAAACAGCTTCCATTTGAATTGTGATTTACAGAAATAAAGCAAGTCTAACGTTAAATAAAAAGCATTAAAGGAGTTTTGAGGGAAAGGAGAACCTCAGGTACCACAGATAGAAAAAAAGCCCTAAGCCTGGAGTGCTTCAAAACCAGTTTTGTGCTCATAACACTGTGTTACCATGGGACCAAAATAGCTCCTTGCACCACATTCTCCCCATTAAATTGTTTTATAGACTAAAAACAGTATTATAGTCTTATTTTTTATTACTGTTCAAGCATGCACTGCCAAAGGGCAATGCCCAGCTTTGTTACATTCTTTGGAATTCTGTCTCTCACACTGTGTAGTAGGTTAGCTCTGGAATCAGACCTAATAGAAAGACCTAGAAAGTCCTTGCTTTCTTTTGGGATGATGTAAAATGCCCCACAATAAACAGAATTTTCAGAAGTCACATTGGGCACTTTAAAAACACCCAGACCTTTAAACAGTGAAAAACCTGACGAGGTAAAAATGAAATAATTTATAATTTGTGCTATGGATGGAACCATCAGCTTGTTTCCACTTAACTTTTTCACTTATTCCCCATATTTAAACAACCGGGGTATGTTAATATTACACTGTTCTCTTTCAATGCTCACATTTCAAGCCCATCTTTTCCCTCAGACATCCACACTCCCAGGGCAAGTTTGGCTTTGTGGATGGGCTGAGCTGGGGCTGTGTGCACTTCACTCCCTCCCTCCCTCCCTCC
>VZRF01010553.1:9436-42713 GCA_013396875.1 Vireo altiloquus
CTCTGGCATCCGGAGGGGAGAGAGAGAGAGAGAGAGAGAGAGAGAGAGAGGCATGTTTGGTAGCTGTGTGTTGGAAATTCGCAGACTTTTTCACCCAAGTCTGCCACATCCCTGACAGACGTGCTCTCTCTGGTGAATATCTCGGACCTGACACGCTGTTGGAGTCAGCTGCTGACCCTCCCTAAAGGCAAGTCTTTCCAACTGAGGTATAGTCTTGGGGTGACACGTACTTTTAAAGAAGTAAATCAAGGAATCTGCTGGATAGAAGACATGTATCAAAAAAGGGACAGTGGAAAGAATGATTTTCGTTACAGCAATCTGTAAAGGTTGTAGGGAATAAAAACTCATTTGACTCCTAAATAAATTCTAACTGTCAATCTTAATGTATACAAGACATTCTCCAGGATTAATGGCTAATTTCCTCTGAAGAAAAGAAAGGGAACATTAACTCTAAAGGCACTCTATTTGACTGTTTCATCAAGAGCCAAATGTCATTTGAAAGCCTTAAAAAATCAACCAACCAACCAACCAAAAAACAAACCTGGTTCTTAGATTTCATTTTTAGTCCTCCTTTGCTGTGCGCCAAAAACTACTTTACAGGTAAACTATTTATCTGTATTTACAGATTTTAAGGGCAGATAAAGGCAGTAAAGAGCACACATTCACTCTTTTTTAGCCCATTACACTCTTTGAAAGAAAGCATATATTTTCAGAGTGATCCATGTCTAGGAGGGCTCAACAGACACAATAATGCAAAGATTTTAATATTGGAGCAATACCTGCAGGTACAGCTGTAGCAATATCCAGCACCTTGCTGTGCTAGACACTGTACCAAGGGAAAAAACCTGTAGATCCCTGTAAATAGGAGGACAAGTTTGAGGCAAATACCAAATTCAGTTTTTCAAAAGTTCTCCTTATCATCCCTATAGGTTAACCACTTCTTGCCAGGTACAAGGGAGGAATATAAAAGTTGTTAGGAAACAGTAAGGCAACAAGAATCTTCCCATTTTTCACAGTTTTGCAAAAACAGCAATAATGAATTTTTAAAATCGTTTTCCTTCACCTGTCACTTGCCTAATGGATAAACAAGAGATATTAAAACCAGGCCAAAAAATAATCAGTCTTCTGCAGAGTTCCAAAATATTTCCTTCACTGTATAATCTTCAACGCTTACAATAAAAATATACTGGACAACAATTAAATCCTAATAATGTGAACAAAAATAAATAATTGGAGCCGACTTCAAATGAATGAATGTCTTAAGAGAGTGAAACCACATGACATTTCCCAGAAATACATTTTTATTTTTATTTGGGTTTGGGAGCCTAGACATGTTGCTGGCTTTCCAGTCATTTTACAACATCACCTTCCATCATCACAATTTTTTTCCTGAGGAAGTACATTAAGCCTATTGAATTAAAGCACCAAAAGCTAGAAAGTATTTGGACTTTATTAGTTTTTATTTCATAGAAATAAAATATGATGCAAGGTAGATGGCTAAATTTTAACTTTTTTTTTTCTTATTTTTTAAATTAGATGCAAACTTAAAAGAAAAAAATAAAGAAATAGAAAAAAAGGTGAATTCTATGCATAAATACTCAAAATAGAGTCACACAAATATACATCCACAAAGATGTTGAAAATGGAATTTTATAGTTGCAAAAACTATTTAACATAACAATCCATAACTATTTAACATAATTATGGTCAGTTTGGTATTACCATCTGCAGAACAAATACAGAACAAACAGAGAATGTTTTTCTCCCGTTTTTGAGGCCTCCCATACCCATCAGGTTTTTAGGAAAAGCCAGAGAAAGGAACATGGCCCCAGGTTTGAAACAAAGTTATTAACAAGTGGTCGTTGAGCTGAGTTGCTTGTATAAAGAAAGATAAAACTAAAACTAGAAACATGCCCATGAGAGTAAGGAGAAAGAGAGCTAAATTATTCATCACAAATCATAAAGCTCATGTCATCTGAAAGAACCAGATTTACATAGAAGAAGAAATAACTGGCGAAGGCCACCCACTGAAGATCCGTTCATTTCCATAGCTGACTCCCTGCAACACTTTCTTCTTCAAACTATTTGAGGAAACAGTTTGTCCTGTTGGGTTCTCACGTAACAATGTGGGGAATGTTGAGAAATGAGGACCTTTGTTTAAAAATTTTCTCTGTCAAGAGTACAAGGGGATAACTCCCTGCTAAAGGCATCAGCAACAACCATTTGAATTTTCAGTGTTTCTCACAATTCTGTACTTTTGGAGATCCTCTAACACAATTGATCAGTGCTCCAAAGACACCTGCACAAACTTGGGTGCTTTGGGGTTTCAAAAGTCTGCTTTAAGTACTCCACTTGAAACTCTCAAGAAGAGAATTGCCTACATTTTTGTAGATTTTCCTTTTTCTTCAGTGAGTTTGACCCAAGGCATTTTCAATCAGAGATATGGTCACTGTTTCCAGGGTCACTTGCTCCTTTTTATCATTTGGGGGTGTTTAGATAGGGATTGTTTTAATTTTTGCACCTTCAGACCCAAGACCAAATATCAGCCATGTCATACACAAAATAAAAAAATGTTCTGCTTCACTGTGCTTCTCAGTATCTTACTAGCTTTGTCTCTCTATTTCATTTGATAGAAAACCCCCTCTTAAAACCTAACTAACAAAGGGTTCTTACTGTTGAGGTAGCATTGTATTTCAGTTAAAAGCACATGTTTAGGGCAATCTTTTAAAATTGTTACCTATCAGGTGAGAGGAACCTCCTGCTGCTGTGCACCAGACTAACCAGAAGTATAAGGCATTTCTCAAGGCAAAGGAGGCCATACACCTGACTAGTCTCTTTTGCTTCCTCACCCACATAGAAAAGGTGCATCCTTTTCAGAAATCGGCTTTGAAGGACATTGTACATACCATGAGATACAAACAGACCCTCAAGCAAATAAAAAGAACTGTGCTTACAATTCCCTGGCCACCAGCAGGAAAGGTGAAATCTGGCCTAATATCTCAAATGACAGTGATTTTTAATGTAGATGTCTTTGGCACAAAGAGTTTTCCTAATATACAAAGACTTTGCCGTTAAATAATGGTGTTTCCCTTCCCAGTAAAGAATAAGCATTGCCTCCCAGCACTGTGTAATGTGAAGCTGCATATGTTAGGAAATCCTGACTCCCAGTGGCAAAGAACTAAAATGCTCCTGAGACTCGGTCTGCCAAAATGTAAGATCCTTATTACCAACTCCAACCATAACAAATCATGACAACCAAGCATTTAGAAATAGGGCTAATGGTAAAGAAAACTCAAGCAGAATCAGCACTCCAGAATCTCAAAAATGCATGATTAAAAAGTTTAAACATGCATTAAATGGGTATTAAGTCCCTCTGCACTTTCTAGCATGTTTTTATAGCTCAGTCTGAGTTGATTTTTAAAAAAATAAAGCTTCATGAAAGGCAAGATAGACTTAAAATTCAAACTATGCATGTGACAGCTACATTTACCTTGACAAATTCATTATATTCTATATGGTCATTAGATGTAATTATTTAAAATCCCTAATAATGTTTTGTGGAATCTCTAGCTGCCTACTGTAATTTCCTACCTCCTAGAAAAGAGATCCTTCTCTCTTCTCTAGGATTGTACTGATATGGTCTGTGTTTCACCTTTTGTGTTTCTTTAACTGGGATTCAGAACTGCAGGGCCCCTATGAATCAAGGACTCGTTAATTCTAAGTATGATTCAAATATTTCAACCCCGGTTTTGGTCCAGCAGGCCAGAACTGAGACAACAGGGCAGAATGATCTAGCAATCTTTCTGCTAGCTGTGCGTGCTCTATACAATGCAAGGAGAATAGCAGTATTTCCAGGAATAAATGCAAGATCAAGCGGAGAAAACAGAATATTTTGCAACCAGAGTGGGAAAACTCAGATGATGTTAACAGGTATCATACTGCTGGTAATATGACACAGAATTTCAGGAAAGGAAACAAATATTTAACACTTGAGGAGCTGTTAAATTAACAAATTAATGAAGTCTCAGATGAATAAAGCCTCAAATGGATGAAGCCAGTCTCAAAATGGTCTGCTGAAACACTGATTGGACACAAGCACTGGCCTGACTGGTAAGAGTGATGAACCATTAACAGTAACAAGAATGGTGACCACATGAGCCACAACACCCTGCTTATGTCTGACATCACATAAGAAAAGTGAAGAGGCCAAACTATAAATCTCAGAGTATGCCATGGCCTTGTCCACAAACCCAGTATGTCTGAGGTGCTATGTCAGTAGCAGACAATAAAGCACATCTGTAGTTACTATGCCATAAAAGTGGAACAAACAGGACTACAACAGTACCTGAAATGCTAATCCTTGAGCAGAGGTATGATAGACTAGCAGCAGGCTCACAGGTGGCTTGCTTTTCTTTCTTCTTGTAAGTCTGGTGAGTTTAAACCCTATCAGCCCAACAACTCACAGACCAAGTGTAAGAGAAGCCTGGCTTTTCAAATAAGTATAGCAAACTACATCCAAAATAGCAGCACACTGACATCACAACAGTCAATTAAAAGGTCAGGGTGCTCATCCTCAAGGAGGCAAGTCATTCAAAATCATTCATCTACTCAAAGCATAGGGAGAGCCTTCAGGAAAGCCTGGATATTCATTCAGAAGAGGATAAGCTCAAGTTCTATGTATGCTTGCCTCTCAGTACAAGCTTGGGAAACTAAAGGTCTGTGTCCTGGCATCAACTAAGTAGTGTTCTGAGACCTCACAGCTGCCAGGTTCTTAGCACAGCCTCAGGCAGCTCTTGAGCCTAAGACTTTGCAGAGTCTTGTATCGAGCCATAAGCCTTGGAAGCAAGAGTACTGAACCTGTGGATGTTGCAATCTCTCTCTGGACCTCACCACCAACAGGGATTTCCACATAAACCATTGAACATAGGAAACTGCATTCTACTACCCTCCCAAAACACAAAACCTGCTCTCCTTAGAATCCTGTAGCATATACTACCAAGTGTGGAGTCCTTAAATTAGTTGTGACTCATTATCAACTCATGCCTGAGCTCAGGACATCAGAAAAAAAATCCTCATTTGACGTCAGAACTAATACTCTAGAAGGCTGTGCCCATCAAACAAGGCTTGCCTTCACATCAGCACGTAACATCAGAGGAACCTACACCAGAAGAACATCAGAGAATTTTGTACCCTGACATCAGAGCAGCAAGAGAGCAGCGCTGTGCCAGAAACTCTGAAGGCACACAAATATTAAAACAGCAGGACCAGATTTATTTATCCACAAGCCACACACAAGTGCGTGCTTCGACCTCAGCCAGCAAGATGATGTGCCAAGCTATGAGCTCATGTGGTGTGGGCTTGGGATCTGTCCCACAGAGCAGTAGCTGAGCACAGTTTCAATCAAAGGGACCACCTGGAGAGGATGGTACATCTCAGCATGGAGAAAGATGACTCTCAGTCATCTCACAAATGCCAAAAATAACGAACAAATGTTCCACAAAATCTAGCCAGCTCCAGCCAAGTTTAAAAAAAAGGATAGTTGGTTTACTCTTTCTTATGGCATAATGCAGCCATTCACGTGTTATAGCTGGCCTTTTAATGGGATTTACTCTGGCATAACCTGTATAGCACAAAGGAAGCAGAACAATGACAGAGGCTCCAGTCTAGATAGACATTCACAGGTTCTTGCAGCCTTCACATGAATAAAATATCACCAAGTGCTCACACAGAAAATTAGTTCAGCAAGCTGAATAAACAGGGCACTTCACCCAGAGACATGGTAATAATGTTCAGGCATTTCTGATGACTGCTCTCCCCGTATTCATCCCATCCCATTCCCCCTGACCTGTGTATACATCAGACCCTTCCCACTTATTCGTACAGCACCTCAGCGAGTAGATGAGATCCAGCCTTTTCCTTTCTCTCCCGCAGGATTTTTACCACAACTCTACCAAAAGGAAAACTCTAATATGTGGTATTGGTCTTAGAGCTTCCTACGTTCAATGTTCTTTCATAAATAGTTATTGTATTGCCATTCCTAGTAATGGAAGTCATAAGGTAAGTAGGTGTTTAAATTATGCATAATGAAAAGACTAGTGCAAAAATTCTGTAAATCAATTCAAAAAGCTATTTGTTTTCTTTTCCTGTGAAATATATTTTATAATCTATAAGAAGGAGTCACATCTAAACTCTTGCATACAGGCTCTTGTAACGCTGGTTACAAGGCTGTTCTTTGTCCTCCGGTCACCTCAGCTCTGAAGACAGCAACATGAGTCATTGCTGTTTAGCTTCTAGAAAGAAATAAAGTTCAGAAAGAAGACACCANCTGGTACAACACAGCACTGGGCCAGCCTGCCCTCAGTGCTGACCGGCATGGGTGGATAGGAAGGTACTGCTGTAGTGAGTGCACAGCCACAGCTACAGGGACAGCACAGAGATCTTCCTCCTCCTGCAGCCTCCTAGAGCTCCTGATTTTCAATTAAACCAGTCGGATTCTTCATACTTTCCACAACTTGTATCTTATATTAATTTATACAAGTTTCTCCCTTATTGGTTATTTCAGACATAACTTTCAAAATGTGTTTGCAAGTGTAAGGGCTATAAAATTACATTTTATGTGTTAATATGAGACCAGCCCACTGCCGATTAGCTGTGAAACTGGGAAAAAAAAATGGACCATTTAGGAGACTTCCTTCTCTGGATGGACAATAGGCCCTCATTTGAATCACTAGTTTTATTTCCCTGCTCTGATGAGACCAGGAAGGCCTGAATGACTTTCCTCTGAAATGCAGCACTGGTTTCCCTTCAGAATCTGATTAATGCAATTCTGGCTATACAGGAGAGAAGAATTAGCACCATGTTTGCCACACTTTGAATTCTAGAATAATTTTACTAACTTTAAGAAACTGATGGAGGGATAGAAATTGCCATTTTGTTAAGATAAAATGAAGGGCAGGTAATCTATTTTACCTGAAGGAATATGCTTTTCCCATCCCATCTCCTGCTCCTATAACCTCTGGAGAAAGCAAAAAGGACAGGGATTACATTTGGAGCTTTGGTTAACTTCTTCTCTCTGAATTGTTTAATCTTCATCATCTGCATTTCTTGAACAATGCAGCCTAAATATCTCCACTGAAAAATAGAATCAATTTCTTAAATTTTCTTTTCCTTGTGACCTATACATGTCTTAGTTCATTCAGCACTTTCTGTCTTCAAAGCAAATCTCGCCCCAAGGTAGCCCATATAGTATAGGAAGTAGTTATTACTCTCATTTTCAGTCGTGTCAACAACCAGCACAAGTCAATTCCCTAACAGCTATCAGAATTTTCTTCCATATATGTATTTTCACAAGTTCTGTTTTGCAAGCTTTGTACCTATATGCTGGTGGCAGAATGGTAGGAGACAAAGACTAAGCGGTGACTGAAGCTGATACAACAATTTCTCACACAAGATTTCTGTCTGTAAGATCACATCTATAAAATGCTCTTCCTTCAGAGCTGTACTACACAGTTTGCTTTTGGATTTAGTCTTACTGGGAAAATAAACAAGTGCTGGCATTTTTAAAGCACCCTGAACTTTAAACACTATGCATATAAATAGCAAAGAGGAACTACAGAAAGAAAAATTCCTATCACCTTAGAAATACAGAAGAAACAAAGTAGCAAAGCACCAAAGCACTTAGAAGGTAAACTTGGTAAGTTTTAGAGCAAATGAAAAATTAGTCATTATAAAAAAAATGTGGATTAAGGACTTCTGCTGCCTTGCCAAAGGAACAGAAAGCAAGGTGCTGTTGAATGGTGAGGTGCTGCCAACAGAAGACCAATTACTCCTTCATTTCACAGGGAAATGAGAGTGAAGCAGCGGTGGATATTTAGCTTTCTAGAAAACCTGTAGATGAAAAGCAAAGAGTCTGCTGAGAAACAAGCTTCCACATGCCACCTTTAGTTTTCATGAATCTCACAGTCTCATGGGCTATGTGACACAGCATATGAATCTTATAAATTTTACTGGAGCAAGAAGACTTTGTTTATAAAAACACAGGATAATGGACCATTAAAGGAAACAAGTCTTCTGATGTTAAGTGGAAAGAAAGATTTTATACACGAAGTTCCACATGCTGCTCCTCATCTCATACACAGTAGGGAGGTCCTTGCCTCACTTAAATCAAAATGAGACCTATGCACTGCCTTAGAAATATGTAGTATTCAGGCAGGTCTTCTACACAGGAATGGATTTAATTTATTAATCCACCATGAGATATGGTAATTAAACACATTTAACATTTAATTATATCTTTAAATAATGTATTTTATAGACTTAATAAATTAATATATTTAGTCACATAAAGTCTAATGCAGGAAAAAGGAATCAAGCACAGGTTTACTGTTCAGGTCATTTCTTAACAAGAAACTGCCATCAGCAACATCAGCAGCAAACGAACTCAGGAAAAGCAGCATCTGTTCATTCCTGCTTTATACTGACCATCTATTTTATGAGAATGCATACTATCTTTAAAAAAGCACTGCCAACTTGCAGCCTTTGAAGACTTTAGACTAAAGTAGATTTAGTTCATTAACTAAATCATTAAGGATAGGCCAGCAATTTGAAAAAAAACACACTGGAGCAATATCACCAGGAAGAAAAGTTGCTTTGAAAGCTGGAGAACATATGCTAGACATAAACTAGCAGCTTCACATACCAGGAAACTGAGGATCTAGGCAATGCTATTAAAGTGAAAGCATTTGCAGTGGAGAGAAAACATCAGAAGTAGAAACAGGGAGAGAATTCACATCTACACTCCAGGGTGTGAGCTGTTACCTGTTTGACTAGATTTCTGTTCTCCCCATGTACACAAAACCTTCAGGCTCATAAACCCAAAGTTTTAGGAGAAAAGAAAAAGGAATTAAGCAAACCATATGGAGTCGACACTGTGTTTCATCCTGAAGGAACAGGGTAAAGAAATGCAAGGAAAACCATTCCTGATTAGTAATGTAACAATCCACCACTCAACAACAAGTGGAAGATGAAGCAGTTCCCTTTACCTGTCCATTCTCCCATCGACCAAAAGAAAGCCTAAGGCAAAGAACTCCATATATGTGGGGAAAGGTATTTCATAAATCTAATGCATTTTACCAAAGTCCAGAAACACATCAGACCCCCAGTAATGCTGGAACACTTCCATGGCAAATGAAGGCAGTGAGCTTGTATGAATCAGACACTCTCTGCCTGGAAAATGCCTCTTTCAAGTACACTGCTAGTCTCTGAGCCTTGGCAGAGACGTGAGAAGATTAATCAAATCACATGATTTCATTTTCCAGGAAATGTCCAGGATTTGGATTAGAATAACATCCCTACATTACACCCAGATTCATAAACTATTGAGAAAATCCAAACTAAACAATGATTTCTGATGTTAACCTTAGGGGAAAGGTTTCACTCCTTTTCTGGAAACTACACAAATCCAAAAAACTAATTTTATTTTCATTGTTTACCATTCATAGAGACCAAAGATAGGTCTAAACCAAACCTTTTAAAAAGAATACTCCAGACATCAACACTACTTCTTACAATGAAGAGTTAAATTGCAGCCCAGACATTTCCTGAACAAATTCACACTGAAACCAGAAAGAAACATTTATCATGACACATTACTGACACCTTCAGACAGAAACCCACAATTGCTTTGATGCTTTACAAGTAAAGACAATGTCTGAATCACAAGAAAGGTAACTCTAGCTTATCTGTAACAAGAAGATAAAAAACCATTACTGTCTTAGCTTAACAACAACCTAGTTTCCTCATACTAAAGTTGTCTTAATTTTCCCCTTATGCTTTACCTCATAATTAAGCCCGGTCAAATAAAAGAAAAAGGTTTAAATATTACATTTATGAAAGTATTTACAAACAATCACAAACAACCCAAAGAATCACTCACTATTCGAGCAATACTTTAAATTTGAAGACGTTGCACTGTTTCCCACATGTAAAAATAATGCTGAATACCTCCTTTAAATTAATGCTCCAAAAATTTTAAAAAATCCCTTCTATTTGATGATGGAATCGAAACACAAACTTCCACAGCTGCTAGTCTTCTCTTCTGCACTTCCATGTTCCATTTCCATTTTCTTTTCATGCGGTTGGTAATAAATCTCAGATATGTGTACAGAACTTCAAGGGCCTAGTATGAGTAAATCAGGCCAAGATAATGAGAGGAAAAATAAAAAAATCTTAAGAACGTGAAGAATTCTTCATTGAGCCTAGACTAAATTTTTTTCTGAGGTAAGTTTTTTTGCCTCTCTGACTTCCACAGGAATCACTGCAAGAACTTTACACAGTGAATGAGCAGAAAGTTCCTTGGGTGACGAAAGTTTCTCACTTAATCGCACGTCACTACAGCCAGATCACTACTAAAAAATCTTGATGAAATTTAGAGCATGAACAGATCAATGTACAGGGTAATATTGTTTTCTGGTCCAGTAATTATTTTTCTTTGTACGTTTCCCTGTAAATACACCCTGACACCTGTAATGGTATGAATGTAATTTTTAAAACCTTAATTTCACTAATATGAAATCTGTGTAAAAGTAAGCAGCTGTATCCTAACAAAAATCAGTTTTTAGTTCCTATCTTATTAGCTGAAAGACTCAATTACTGAGGTTCTGGATTAAACAGCTATGCAATTTACTAAATTCTAAAATGACAGTTGTGCCTGGTTGAACCCATATTTCCAGAGTTTTAATCAGCAAATTTGCTGGAATCAACAGCCTCTCAGACACAGAGGAAAATATTAAGTGACTGAAGCTGAGTTTCTTTGTGAAAGTGTGCAAGCACTTGCAAGTACTTCTAGATAGTACTTATTTTTTGTTATTCCTAAATTTATTTTTTAAATTATTCTGAGCAACCCTGGACTATGATTATCAGGTCTGTATCTCAGGTGAGAAACCTAAGTCTGAAGCACTTTAAAAACATTACATGAAAAAGAAATTAAATATAATCACTTCCACTATGGTACAGAATGAACTAAAGAAACTACTTTAAATACACTACAGCAGTTAATCATATAAAAAGCAAATATATGTGTTGTGCATGTGCTTTGGACAATTATATGTGTCTGTCCACAGAAAAAACAACCCAAACAAACCTGTTAAAACTGTAATCTGTATCTTTTTATTTATAAAAGGTACAGCAAAATATTAATGAATTTATGCATACATTAGGCGTTCCTTTTTGGGAACTACATCTTATTCAGCAGGTGCCATTGTGTGTTCATCAGTATTGCAACCAAATGGCACTCATACTAATTTCATAATTAATGAAGACCTTCCAATACCTTGTCTCATGGTAGAGAGTTAAGGTTCAGTAATTTGAATTGGAGGTAGAGATGATCTGAAGAAAGAGGAGTCTTGTAAAAGAATACACTCAAAAATATTGAAGGTTTTTTAAGCATAAAGGAAATCTTTAAAAACAGAAGATTACACAAAAATATTTGCAACAACACTTTCCCTCCACGGGTCTTCAGTAGACAGAAAATGAAAGTCACATTCTTAGCCAGCTATGAGGAAATGGATTCTCAAATTTCTCTTCTCACGTTGACTGTGCCTTTAAATGCAACTCCTAGTATCTGCAGTCACCACTTCCCTTGCCATTCCAATCCATGCAGGCAGTGGGAAGCTCAGTCACTCCCTGAAGCTTCTGGTGTGAGTTACACAAATGTTTCTTAGATCTAATCCAGACAGGTCATTCAGGTGCTACACACAGAGTAATGCTTTTCAGATTTTCTAAGCTGCATTTTAATTCAAGTGTGGATTAAACAAGTCATTAGAACACCCTGCTTCCATTTCAAAATCTTCTTTTGATTTGATTATTTCCAAAAATCTTGGCTCATGCTTGCAGGGAATTGAGAACTTCAACAAGATTAATTACTCTGTTGTCTTCCAACACTTCAATGCTTCTGTCATGTTTTCAAAGGTTAACACTTTATCCTCAGAGATACAGGTAAGCATTATCAAGTATTTTCAAGAAGGAAATAGAGATACAGGGCATTATTGTCCCAGATGATAACTCAGACTATCACAGTCTGGGCCTCTTAACCACTGTACCAGTTTTTCCTACTGTAGTAATCCCCAGGCTTATTATGATTCCTTGCTTAGAATTTAAAGCATAAACTAGTACCAGATAGGCTTTTACTGTATAAATAAGACACAGTAAGACACTAACCATTTCTCCTCATTCAAACAAAGGTCAATCTTCCATATATCTACACTTCCCTTCCCTACTATGTTTGTACATAGTAGCACCACTTCTCTGCAGCAAGGTAGTTACAGAGAAAATGTCAGAGGACAGGGCTGTGATATAAAAAGAAAAATGTACCTAAACAAAAACAGATTTATCTTTGTTGGTACTGGCTCACAGACATACACACACACACAACACCTTTAAATATTAAAAATATCCCCTGTCATTTCCCTACTCTCCTTGATCTGCTGCAAAGTTATGAGTTATACACTTTTAAGAACAGTGCCAATTGCAGCAGAACATCATGGTGTGACTGAGGATGAAAAAAACACGGAGAGAGAATGCCTAAACAATGTACACTGAACACACATGGACATTGCCTGAATTTTTTAGTTGACGCTTACACAAGGAACAATCTCGGGCTTCATAACCTCTTTGCCCCATAAGTTCTATATCACTTACCCAAGAGCAAATACATGTGTGAAACCAATCTGAACCACTAGGATCTTTCATCTCTTCACTGACATCAAGGATTGCATATCGCATAAGGCAATGGTGAATCAAGCCTCATGATCTTTAGAGGGAGTTTTGCCTCAAGAAACTACAGGCAGTCACTGAAACAGAACTCACATGTGTTGTTGAAATACAAGTACAGCTAAATGCAGAAATTTACAACTTGAAATTTGCTCATAGCATTCCTTCCTATAAAATGGCTTGTGGTGTAAAAAAAAAGGCTCGAATCAAACTAGTTTACATGTAAAAAACATGGTGTGCAAGAATATTTCTGAGACAGTGAATGGTGTGCATGCCTGTGACAAATGAGGTAGATTTTTTTTGTTGTTCCAAATATGTTCCAGCATATACTTATTTAAGGTCTTGGCAATGCTAAACAAATTTGTATCTTCAGTCTCTTTCAAGGTAGGCATTTTGTCTAACCCTTTGACACTGGAATTGCATTCTCTTCATCCCCAGGTTGTGCAGGCTTGCTATTTCCTCTTAATGTTAAAAATGAGTATCTCAGTCCTCCTGCCATACTAAAGAAAAGAGAATGAACAGTGTGTCAGAGATATCTGATGTTACATATGTCATTTTATAGGTACATACCTTTTTTTCCAAAGGGCTAAAGAACACTAGCTATCATAAACTAGGAGTGCCTCAGAGCTAATGCAATCTATCTGAGAATGCAGGCCCAAGCAGACAAAGATCAATTACCAGTTGCTCACACAGATATATACACACAGATGCAACAGATCATCCAAGCACAGAAAGTAAAAACTTACAAGTTAGAACTTATATTCAATGGGCACAACTCAATCAGTCATTGTTCTTACTTCCCACACCACCCTTGGCTTTTACTTGGAAGCCTTGCAGCTCAGAACTGCTGCTCTTAACAAAAGAAAAAAGAACCAATTCAATTCCACACAGTAAAACTGCAGGCATATTTCCACAATTAGGCCCTACCACAGTAAGATTTAATACCTGAAAATGGACATGAAAAGACATAACTAACTGTAGTCTACTTGACATCCTAAGGCAGTGCTTCTTCAGGCCAGTAGTTTCAAAACAGCATCACCAAATGAGTCAAATCAAATGAAACATAAAACTAGAGCTCACTAAGAAATTTTCAGCTTTAATAAATAAAGGCTATTCAAGTTTCACTTACCAAATATTTAGCCCTACAAAGTTTAACATGGAGAATATGTAATCTCCACCAATCAACATTCCAATGTAAGCAATGGATATATTCTGAAAGGAAACAAAAGTCATGAATTTATTTAAGTCAGACTTCATGAATACAAGTGATATCAATTAATTCACTTTTCTAAGGAAATAGCTATACTGTGTTGCTGACCACTCTAAAATCAGCCTTTAAATTCATTTCATGGGATGTCAGCCTTATGGATAATGTAGCAATGAAAAGAATAATAAAATTAGTATGTTTTCTAAATGCACACAATGCACTGAGAACGACAAGTGACTTTCTGGGAAAAAAATTTGCTATTTGATATTAGGTAAAATGGAGCTAAGGCCACCTTTTGAAATGTATTTCTTTATCATCTTTGGAATTCAAATCCCATTTCTTAAAAGTGAGATTTGGGTTCTCCAGCATAAAAAGGACACCTTAAAGTTACAGTAAAATTACTTTATTATTACCTTAGGAGGGTTATCTGCTTACTTTTTCAACTAAATGTACACTGAAATCACTTGATACAGCTTCAAGACAGGCACAGTCTAAAGTTAAGATTCCACCTCTCACCCACTCCCATCAAGTTTTGGAAAAATTGTTCCCTAAAGACAGACAAAAAGCTGTGGAAGTGTTTAGAAGTTTACCAACCTTTTGTTTTAGCAGCTAGCCTGGACAATGACATCAGTCTCTGCTTTCTCTGCTGAAAACTACTGCATCATAAAAAGCTTCTCAACTTTAAAGCTGCTCAGAGTGTGTCAAACACTATTACAGCTTAGAAAATATAAATAGTCTTGCTCTGACTTAATGATTTGATGCAGATATATAAAATTTAAAAGAACACTTTCAGGGCCGCAGAATGAAAACTACTAGATTGATCTTGCAGCTTTCAAAAAAAGAAAAAAAAGTAGTAAGAGAAGTATCATCCTCCTTTTGTAGATTTTGTTATGCTGAAGGTATTGTTTTTCTTAGTCATGGAAGGGAGCACTTTCAGGACTGTTACTCCAGTGCCTAAGCTACTTTGAATTCTGAAAGAGTTCTGCCCACAGCTGCATAAGTTTTATTGTTTACTTAAGCTCTTTCAGCTTTATAGGTCTGTTTTTCTCTCCAAACCAGCCTACAAAAAAGTGGATGGGCAGTAAGGGATGTTCCCAGACATGCAGTCCTCATCAATACAAAGCAAGATGCAAGGTTTTAGATTAAACTGGGTTATAAAAACTAGACTGTAAGGACACCAGGTTCAGGTTTTTAAGACATGCATGTTTTGCTGTTGATCAAATTGATCAGAATTTGTACAAACCAAAATGAAATAGTCCATTCAGCTGGAACACAAGTTCTCAAACAGAGGCTGAGGCACTTAACCATAAAGCACAGTCTGTACTACATCTTAGTCATTATTCTGCACCTATGAAAGCCTTGTGTATCAGCTGCAAGGGAAATTAGTTTATCCTGAAGTAAAAGCAGCTTAGTCCCTATCAGTTCACCTGAATTTCCACCAGGGCATCTTGACTAACACACAATAATGTAATAAACAGAGGCAGGGGATAGTATTTGATGAAATATGGCTAAATGTACATCTTTTAATTAAAGTGGTTAGAGTTTCTCTTGTAGGAGAAATAAAAATAGATCAATACTAAAATGCTTTCTAGAGCATACCTGACATTTGATGCAAGAGAACAGGGTCACTTTGTGGTGTAACCTCTTTTGGCACAAGCAGTGCTTGAGTATTAGCCCTCATTTTGAGTTTCCATCTCAAAGTATAATCAAGATCACTGCTGGGCCAATGATCTTCCCTGTTTATCTGAGCATTTTTATTTCCCTCTTCTAGTCCATAACTCACCTTGATGGCACCAACTACTGTTGTTGTGAGCGCAGAGTTGTAATGACTGCACAGGACAGTGGAATACATTAAGAGAAACCTAAATAAAGGAGAAAATTTTATAAATTCCTCCCAAGGAGCTCAGAAGTTTAGATAATCTTTGAGATGTTCAACACTTTCTGGATCAGTATTTTCCTGGGATCTATAATCCCACCTGTTTCAAGCCCTAAAAAAAATTTCTGTGAATCTCTCTTTCAAGTTAATGATGTGCATAGAGAGAATATTCAAAATACATGTTAAAATGTGCTACTTGAGCTCTAGTAGAGTCATCCCTTTTCTCTGTGCTTTTTATATGTCAGTATTTGAAGTTTGGTTGTGACATGTGGAAGGAAAGAACAGGATGCAACTCATTCTTCCTTTAACTCTGCAGTTTCAACAGGAACAAAGCATTGTTTCACTACTTTTAAGTCTCCCACATTTTTCCAGCTGCTTTAAAGAATAAACACACTGAAACAGTTCCTAAACTCAAGGACTTACGTGCTATTAACTGCAAAGAAGTTAGATGATTGGAAGAGACAGACGAGACTGTACAGAAAGCACAAAGCTAAATGTCATGTTGTTCAGTACTGTACTGTGAGGTCAAAAACACAGCTAGCACTGAATGGTTATTTACACCATTAGAAATAATTAAAAGTCAAGACATAACCCTGGGGAAAAACTATTTTCTTTGAACTTTAACATAACTTATTAGAGAGTCTTACATTTGAGATTTGCAATTTGAAACACTGTCATGAAAACATCCTGCTTGATTCCCCCGTGTCCTTACCCCAACAAGCAGGAAAGAATAAATTGAAAGACAAATAAAAAATTTGTCCAGTGCTGGAAATGTGTTGCCTATTAAAAAAAAGAGAGAGAGAGAGAATTATGTGCTATATAATCAACTTTAAACACACATAAAACCTACTTAATTTGAAAATATGTCAATTCACAGAATATGTTTAATTCACACCAATATTATGAACAATTTATATTACTACTGGTAAGAGTTTAATGCACCTAACTTGAGACACAACTGGATGACAGCACCCATGATATATGTAACATGTAGAGCAGTGCAGATAAACAAACGTACACTGCAAGCAATGAAAAAAAATGCAATACACAAAACTGTGGTTTGGTTTTACTGACAGATACTAACACTGTGAATAATAACACATAATAAATAGTGTTGATATGAGACAGACAGAAACAGCAAATACGTTAAAAATTTCCTCTAAATCTACTCTACACCACAGATTTGCTCATGAGTAGCTTTCAAGGCCCGAGCCTGCATTTTTGAGAATTACTAAGGTCTCTCAATAATGCAGGTCAATGAAAAGGATCAATCATCACTTTGAAGTCTCCTCCTGAGTGAAGTGCCACAAACAAACACACAGTGCCACACAAACAGTCACTACGAAATATGTCACAGCTTCTTTTCCATCTCTAGTAACTCTTGGATATGCCTCATTTTAATTTGGTTAGTTTACACTTGCTGCATAAGCACTGAATTCAGCTAAGGCTGAACACATCCCTGAGAAACAGAATAAAGGCCATGAGTCCGTGCTGAGCTGCAGCCAGCTGAGCCTCCACCATGTGAGGTAAGAGAGATCTTGAGCAGATCTCAGCCCTGCTACAATTGTGCTGGTGTGCAAAAAAAACCTGCAGAATATACCAGAGAGCCATTCTGAGGCTTCCTTCCTCTTACATGGCATTATACTTTTCTGTCCTCAGGGAGCCAGCTGGTGAAGGAGAAATCCCAGGAGTAACTGGGAGTAATTTACAAATGGCAATGTCTACAAGATTACAGAATCAGCCAGTGGAGCAGAAGCATGTCCGTATCACACAGACGTGGTACTGATGTTTTGACTTTATAGCAAAAGACACGTTGTGATGGGTCAAGGCAAGACACTCCACCAGGGTAAAAACTGGTCTGAAAATCTGCTAAGAACAAGGGTTATCTACAATCATTTTCTGACTCGTCATCGTATTTTTCCATTTTCTCTGTTTTCTCTGTGATTTGATTTCGGTATGTCACACTGACACTAATTATCTGCATCATTTAATAGAACTTGTATTATTAAGTGACCAAACCAGTGTGATGCACAGCAAGCACAATGCATTTCTCTAATAAATACATATTCTTTCAGGCAATTGAACAAGTTAAGTTGTTTGCAGCAAATCAGCCAGCGGGAACAACACACTTTTTATTTTCCCCATGAAGTAAACCTAGCAACAAGTTAAATTTTTCTGACCAGGTCCCCCAAAATGTCTCCAACCCTGTGTGCTGGAAAAGTGGAAACCTTGCAGTTATACAAACTTGGACCCATTTTCCAAGATGGGCAGCTGCTGCATTTTTCTGAACTGGCATAAGGTCATGCTGGACTGATGTCAGAAAGAGATTTCACATTCACAGCAGACATAATTCCACCACTTTCAGGGAATCATAATTTTTCTGCTTAAAGCAGAATTCTAAGAACGTAATGACAAAATCATGTGAGTTCAAGGTACAACAACATACAAAAAAGAACATTGCAATGATTTATTACATCCTCCAAAGAATTTTCAGTGGCAAATGCCAAACATTTATAGAAAGGAATATGAGTGACTCGACTCATTTTACTATTAAGAAAAAGGCACCTCAAGAAGTCTCTGAGGGAGCCAGGAAAACCTGGTCTGATACTTTATGCATCAGGAAATACTGCCTATGGATACTGCATTAGGATTACCTGTCTTGCTCTCGTTCTGTAAGAATGCAAGAAGTAGGTTACCAAACTAGACTGAGATTAACAGAAATCCTTCCTGGACATCAGAATGAGAGAGGGACTGGAAATTGTCTGTATACTTGCAATCTCGTTTTAGAGCATGTGTCAAATCACACAGTGCAGCTGGATTCTCAACCAATCGGTCTAGCTGGGAGCCCCCCCACATATGTTAGTTCGTAGACAAAGACTCAAATAAGGACTGTCACATTGTCACTGTTCCCCTTAAGTGAACAATCACAAGTCCTTACCTGTGAAGGGCGAGTACAACTCACACTTTTCAAATACTAATCACTAACATGGAGGTAGGATTACCTCTTTAGATAAAACAAAAAGCCCCACCTGCTCCCCAAATGAAACCTGAACAAAATAATATTATTAGTCTGAGATATACAATACTGCTACTTACCTGCTGAAAGTCTCCAGTAGAAAAGCTAATAATAACTGTTGGAATCACCATGAAACAAGCATTATAGAACAGGACACCGTATTTTCCCAACTCCTGTGAAAAATGAAACATGGTGTTTGGCATTAAAAGCCATTTGGGAGCAAAATACTACATATTATTCTGGCAATTCTTCTGACATCATTATCAGTGAGTAAACAGAATATAATAGATCTCAATTTAAAATACAGCCTTGCAATCCTTGGATTCAGCGTTTTGTGCTAACCTGAATTTCCACTTCAATCACTGTGTCTGTGCACTCAGCAGAGTACTAATGCTGTGTTACACCTTGGGCACTCTATACAACACCAGGAAATTCCATAAGCACTGGTCTAAAAGTGCTTTGTGTTGACTTCACATAAGTCTCTGCCTGGCCAAGGAATTACAAAGTCCTTCTACTGCAAATCAACCATGAAAACACATAACAGGAAAATGAATGAAGTCTGACTCATAGATGGAGCGCTGTAATCACTGGTAATTGATGTAACTTTAAGCACCTTGAGGGTTGCCATATATCCTGTGGGTTAACTTGCTTGACATGAAGACAGAAGATTAGGAGAACGAAAAAATAGCCTTCTCTTCCTCCAGATTCAGCCATGCTATTTAGCAGATCTCTCCAGCCTATCTCTTATCCTGTATTTTACAGAAAATTCTGAGGCTGCTAAGTGCTGCTCATAAATAAAAATGCAGTCTGGAATTGATGTGATGTCTAAGATTATTTAAAGACATATATTTGTGCTGTACAGAGTGAACCACAGAAGTCAGAGACCAAACCTTTATCCAAGAGTACTCATTGCTATGGCTTGGTATGTTTCATGGCACTGCATGTGAAGAGCAGCCTACCCAACATTTATATAAGTAATATGTATCAAGGTATCACCTAATCCCCTGGCATACCTGCCTTTGCTGCAGATTTGCTTTTAGATAACCAAAAACCACTACAGTTACTGTGGTTATGACTCAGGCTGGACAGTTCTCTGTTTATGTTACACAACCCTCACATAAAGTGTGTTTCTAGTCAAAAAGACATCCTCCTTATAGAAATAAGTATCAAATTTAGAGGTAAACTATTTGCTTGTAAATATGTTTATATTAAAGCATATACATATATGCTTATATATATGCTTATAAATAGTTCCCTTTATTTTAAATCTTTT
Source organism: Vireo altiloquus (assembly GCA_013396875.1). NCBI lineage: Eukaryota > Metazoa > Chordata > Aves > Passeriformes > Vireonidae > Vireo > Vireo altiloquus. Next base: position 29,577 of record VZRF01010553.1, read on the forward strand.
AGTAAAGGCTTGGGAGAAAAGAAAACACACTTTTTGATTTGTTTAACCCTGGCCAGAGATACAAATAACAGTTTTTCCCAGGCTGTTCTGTATTAAGAATGCATGTATCAACTGAAATGTGAAAGTAAACAAAGTTATTTATTAGTTTATAATGGTAAACTAATGGTATAAAAGTCATATAATAAGCAGCCCACTCTTATCATACTGTCATAATGCTAAATTCAATCTAATCACTCCACAGTTACCTTTGGATCAATTTTCTGTTTTGTATAAACTCCATTTGCTGCTGTGAAGATATCATTTAGCAACACAAAGATGTAGCCCTCCAGATTGAAAGACAGATCAGACCTGGGAAAGAAAGACTATACTGTAAACAAGCAAAAAATACGCAATGCATTGCATTACCTTGCTTACCTAGAAGAATATTGTAAATGAGGATATGCAAATTCTGTGAACTCCAGCCAGTCACAGGTTTTCCTTCAAGCTTTCTTTGTAAGTCAAAGTATTTTACATTTCTCAAGCCACAAGACCATCACAAATAAGACATCAGAGAGTGCCTAGTACTCAGTGTGAAAGTGGCAGGAAATGTTTAGCTTTCATTCAGGATAGAATTCCACCCATCACAACCCTGACAGTCATTCCAATTATAACTGAGTATACTTACCTATTTCTTTTAATACAAAAAGTAGCTAGGGAATAAAATCCAAGTGTTTTTTGCAGTCAGACCAGACGTATTGCCATCCTTTCTGTTCGACTAGTTTCCTCATAGATACAGACTAATTCATTTAATAGGACATGGCTCTATCTGGGTCACATCACATGGAAATTATTTACCCTTGTTCATAGCAAAGCCAGGAAACAAACAAACAGAACATTACCTTTCCAGGTAGGTAAAAACTAGAAAATGCCTAACTCCATATTTGACAACCAAAATATCAGTCTTTCTATCCAGAACAAGAATACACTTTTCAAAGATTATTAAAGTACACTGTTACCGTGAAATAAAAGCAACATTTCTCACACAGTTTTAACTTGCTTCACTTACTATCCTGGAAACATGGAATCCCTAGAGGTGGAAAAAGACACACCCAAAGACTACCAGAAGGAATTAGATTTTTCCTTTGTATACCTGCACCTCCCAGTGATGTCACTAGAGAGACTTTCCAAGTCAAATTTATCCGGAGCAACTGATCTCACCTTAGGTTTACTTGGAACTAAACAAGATAAAAATCCTCCTGCTGTCCCTCCCCTCATAATATGGCTTTGTATAGAAAATTAAAACCTTACCCAGCGGCTATGAAAGCCCCAAGAATGATGGCCAATACGCTGACTATAATATTCAGTGGGTATCGTTTCCTGTAGGCAAAAGTTAAAACAGTTCATATTTTCATTATTTGGAGTGGAGATTAAATGGCTGTCTGCCCAAAAAGTTTCAAAGCAATAAATAATCACAGAACATTTAACAGGAGGGCAAAGTCTTGATAACCTTACAGAAACAACGTGATTGCCCATGTGCCACGCTGTCAGACCTTGGCCCTGAGAATAGAGACTGTAAAAGAACTGTGAGCACTCTGTTACTAGACAATTATAAAAGTAAAGTTTTAAAGTAACAGTACTGAACCAAACTAATTTAATGTGTATTGATATTAATGATAGACATATTTCAGTGTCTTCCAGCAGTCCAATAAAGGAAAATCACTGTACATCTCTCATGTAGTTTTTCATATCATCTTTGCTGAGGAAGACGCCATACAGTACGCTGTCTGGAATATTTTCAAATAAATACTTATTTTGAACTCAAACTGAAACTTTGTACTTGAAAGGGAAAACATGGAGCTTATGACATTCTTCGCTACCACATCAGTGCTGCCACAGAGTAGTGAAAAGCACACCATAAAACTACTCTGGTTTTTACATCCACACTACTTTATTTGGAAGTATTTTAAGTACTCATTTTTTGTACCATACTGCAATATGCCTAATGGATATTCCCCTGGTCCTTATTCCGTCAAGATAGACTGAGAGAATATATCCTTCAATACAAAATGTACAATGCTCCTGAAGGAATGCTTTTGGAGAAATCGTGTGTGTAAAAAAGCACATCTGTGGACCACTGTCCCAATAATAAAGTACTGAGTAGACTCTAGACAAATTAGGCTTTGATCATAATGACTCTCAAGAGTAACAACCCAAACCTCAACTGTTTTGAAAATCCTGACATAAGCCTGCACAGACTCTAGTCTAGAGTCCTTCCATTTTCAGCCCTGAGGAAACACACTGTGTCAGTCTGTACCAATACAGCATTCTGCACCCAAGCTTTTTTTGGTTAGGATCCAGGTGAGCACATATGATAATCTCACTGACTCACGTTTTCTTTCACTTGCTTGTGGGAGTCTTCAGGCCAACAGAAGACAGCAAGTTTTGCTTTCACTGGGAAAACTTAAAACTACAAAAGAATTCCAGAGGATCCCCAAATATGAATCACATTGATCAGCTAAATGCCGCTTCAGCCAAAAGGAGATGACAGTTTACTTGGGGGCTCTTTGAAAGCTTTCCCCTGACGATCACTCTCGTGCTGCCTGGGTTCAGCATCAGCAAGGTGGTTTTCTCCTTGTGAGTTCATCTTGTGAGTCCAGAACCACCATATGGATAGAACAGTGAAGTTCTAGACAAAGTATGATATATCTGTACTCCTATTCCTCCAACTCAGGACAATTGAAACTAGAGATCCTGAGCAGCTGGCATATTCTTCTTAATTTTTCGTGAAAAATAACATGGGTAAGTAATCATGTCTGATTTAACAACTGGTAGATTCTCTTTTGCTTCATTAACCTGGTATGTTTTCAGACTTGACCCAGACAGCTACTCTACGCAAGCAGACTGCCACACTATCAGCACTGTTTGGAGACATAAGGATTTGTCTATTTGAAGAAGTTGGGAGTTTAGGAGCCTCCAAAACAAGACATAAACATAATCACTGAAAGTGTCTGAGTTGTGTCTGCTGACCTGAAACCCGTTCAACAGTCTAGAGAATTAATTTTCTAGTGAAAATGAAGCCAGGCTGATTTTTTTCCTCTGTTCACTAAAATGTATTTATCTATGCCTTTTTAAAAGCTACATAAAAACACTTTGTTAGCTTTCTTCTATAAGTAAGTAAAAATCACTCATTTGATATTCTGATGAGATGACACAAGTAATCCATTTGATATGATCTAAAATAAAGGTATCTTAAATGAAAAAAAGAAAAAAAAAAACAAACAAAAAGGATCACCCAAGTATGATGACTTCCAGCAGTAAAGTAAGTGGAATGGTAAACTTCCTGAGCACTGTAAACATCGGCAAACTGTCAAAAAAACAAAATAAAATCCAAGCATAGTATCAGATTAACAGCATTCTTATATTCTAGCTCTTATTTTACTAACCCGGGGATGGAATATTTAGTTCAGCAATAAGAAATCAAAACCAACATATAAAAAAATGTCAGTCTGACATCAGATGCACATTAGACAACCAAATCATTGAAGGATAAGAAGCCTTGCCAATTTGTAAACCAGCACAGCTGGCTGTATTCTGAAGGTCACTCTGCATTACTGAAATGGAATATAATAGGTATTTTCTACCCAGCATAACCCTTACCAAATAATTCTTTCTGCAAAATTCATAGGCAGAGTTAAATAAAAATTATTTCTATTGTAAATTCAAGAGAAGAGACAATAAACCTGTCTCTGAAAACATGTAAGAGAAATAAAATACAAAGAAAACATGCTTAGTAAACAAGCTGTACTTTGAAAAAAGTAAAATAAACCCATGACCAAAAATTAGAAGAAACACAAGAAACATGAAAGGTGGGACCAGATGCAACTACCAAACAAACTGCTACTTTTGAGCAACATGTTGTTGATCTTCATGAAGTAATGCAGTTGGAAACATTTCTGGGTGAGAAAACACTTTCATCTGACACTTTGGAAATGTGACAGCATGGCCATATGGACCAATTAATCTCCTACTTAAGATAACGATTAACAATTGCATTAATAAATGATACAATTCTGAACATAATATTTAATAACCTAATAAAATATATTTTGAATTTATGCGTAGGATCATCTACACCTTCCAGACAACCTGAACAAGGTAGAGAATTCCCTAGCGTAAACACCTGTCATACATTGTAACAAAATGTTAATGGTAGAAACACTGCAGGCATCTTAAAATTTCTGTTATAAAAATTAGTTACAACTAGTAAACCTACAAGAGGTACACCAGCCACAGGAGAGAGAGAACGTTCCTTTATATACCCTATTAAACATTTAAAATTATGGTCACAGAAAAGGGAAAGAAAAAGCCAACTTTTACTGTTTTGAAATTACTTTCATATTCACAATGGCTGAAGTGCTACTAGGGACAGTACTCCCTAAGTCTTTATGTCTATTTCAGTGGAAATAGTGAACCCATTCAACAAAGAGTTGCAGAATCAGGCATCTAGTGTTTGTAGCTAGAGAATATTAAATCTATAAATAAAAGAAATGTAAACAAATAAAAAGTAATACATTGAGGGTCTTCATCACTCATCATTCTCTACAAGTGCCTGAAAGAAGGGTGTAGTGAGGTGGAAGGTCTCTTCCATTGTGCTGCAGTGAGAGCAACAGAGCACACAGCTTTCAGCTGAGACAGGAGAGATTCAGACTAGATATTAGAAAAAAATTGTCACTGTTAAGGTGGTCAGGCATTATAGTGGGCTGTCCAGGGAGTTGGTGGAGTCACCATACCTGCGGGTGTTTGGATCTGGCACAGGGTGATGAGGATACCGGTCCACAGTTACGGTGGTAGTGCTGGGTTGACGGTTGGACTAGACGATTTTAAAGGTCTTTTCCAACCTTGACAAATCTATGATTCTGTGATTCCGTTTTCTTTCCTAGCATCTGTCCCACAGTTACAAAATGCAGACAAACCTGCAAAATTCTATTTTGGTTTACCTTAGTACCAAACCCTCAGGAGCCTGCAATGACATAGAAAAAGCACCACAAAGGTAGTGCTGTATCCTCCAGTGCTGGTGCAGCCATCATGCTTCTGTGCTCCTCTTCCACAGCAAATACAGTCATTCATTCTAATACAGCACATCCACATTACTTACACTTTTTAGCACTAGCATGGAAACAGCTCTCATGGGTCCACACTTACAAGCACACAGGAGTAAAGGCACCATTCAGCAGTGCTCCCTCAGCAGGTCTCAGCCACCACCACCACCACACTACACAGATTTTCCATCTCTTGGTGATTCCTAAATACTTGCTATGATGTTGTGGTACAAATATTTTCCTTATGCTTCTTCCTTCAGAAACATCTTACAGTTTTCCAAATCTCTGGTTAGGACACTTACACTGGATGCTCAGGCATGAAGCAAAAATGAAAGCACTTTCATAGTCATGCAGGAGTATTGTGATTTTTTTGTCAGTACAGGTCTAAGCTCTCCTCAAAGGAAGCAGAGAACTTGTAAACAGATCGAATGTTTGGGTAAAATTTCATAACAGTACCAAGGGTTCAGACAGACAGGCAGACAGACATCACATGAATTTAAGACTCTAGACAACACTCTTCTTTAGTGTTTCTTCTTTACTCCACAAGAGAAAAGGGTAAAATCTAAACAGTCTACTTATAACTTCTATTTACTGTACCTGAGTTTGCTGGTACTTGATAATCCACTTAAGTGGTTTCCAACATAAATCAGAGGCAGAGGAAACAACTGTGATAAAATTAAAAGCACAACTCAGATTATTATGTTTAGAAGTATTGTTGAGAAACTTTACTTGACAGAATTTGAGACCTGTAATATCAGATGTACTTTTAGCAAGAAAGAGGGTTTTTTTAAGAGGAAAAAATGTAACTATGCTGTTAACTCATCTGCAGCTCCCATTTATGTGACTGGTCATGACCATAGCTTCATTGATGTCATTAAAAGAGTTTCAATCTACCACTAATGAGATTTAGAATCCATTTAGTGTAAAAGTTAATCAATTTTATTCTAGTTACTATAATCCTCAGGTTAATATCCATTTTAACATTTCATTTTAGGGATAAAAGTAATATTAATAACGGTAGCTAAATAAGGCAGTAAAGAGGTGGAATAAAAAAATTATTAAACTATAAGTAAGCTGTGCTTCTCTATGTACTCCCCATATATTAGTACAGCTGGAAGTTGCAACATTTTAGATCTAACCAAAAAATTACGCTATGTGAGATACTAGAAAGGAATTGTAAGTATTTATGAGTAAATTTAACTCTGCTTCTAGCAGAGACTGACTTGCACAGAAACATATGGTCCATAACACAATACAGAGAAACAGTAACAGAACAAATTCAAAGCCATTAATTTTTCTGTTACAGAAAAAATTACAGTATCATAGAATGGGTAAGGTTGGAATTTGCAGAATATTTAAACCAACCAAAGTAATCAATGGGGACAAAGGCAGTGTGTACATTTGGTCTTACTCACTATCGGTCAAGAGGGGCTGAAATGGCAGAAGACATAACAGAACCTCTATTCTAATGTGTAATAGCTGCTCTTGTTCCTACACAGGGACACTTCAGGGAACACTGTGTTTGTCAAAGGCTATGCATTCTTACAACTGTGTCTGCTGGAAAAGTATACAGAGGAGTGGAGTGTATCTTATCTATGTTAAAAGTTCTGAATTTCTTTCACAGAAAGAGAGAAGAAACGTGAAGTGAAAGTTAACTGATAGCCAACTGAAGTTAACTTTTAAGTGAAAGCCACAGTAAAAGTAAACAGGACTATAAAGAAAGCAGGAGTATAAGTAACAATAAATATTCATCCTGTCAGTATAAGTTTGCAAAAATTTTGTAATGCACTGTCTCGTCTGCAGATTTTTATTTAGAACATTTTGGTTCATTTAATCTTTAGGCTGAAAACAGAGCAGACATTATATTATCTTTCCTCTGAAATTTGTTCAATTGTAAAAGACAAAATTACAACATCCAGCGCAACAGCAGAGATTAGTGAATCATTTACTCAGAAAGGGTCAGGAACTTCAAAGCTTCATCACTAAAATAAGCATTTCACTGCTTTAAAACTCTGAAAGCACTGAAGACATAAACCATTTCAGGAGTGAAAAGTAATGATTATCTTAGTATCAAAGCAAAAGTTGACAATAGAATAAGGAAAAGTTGACAATAGAATTAGGGCTCCTTAAAAAGTAGAGAAATCAACAATTTCTCTAGAAAGTAGTGCAATCCAGTTGATTCACTGTGACTAGTCCAAGCCAGCACTACAAGCAACATGCAAGTCCTGGGTGCTAAAACGGACTGCTCCCATCCTATCCAGCAAAGTCTTCCAATCAGCAGATATCACTAGGATAAAGAAAAATTGTGCTGTATTTTTTTAATGCCTTTGTACTTAAGTTAAAGTAAAGACAACAGCAGAGAGGGAGCACAGTGGGACGGAGGGAATGGAGGGAAGAAACTTCTCAAGGTCTCAATAAGTTATCTATAAGTGGAACTCAAAGCTACCCACTGGGAAACCTTTCTTATTCTGGAATAAAGAAGGATTGTCCATTTTATGAATGATACCACAGATTTTCCTCCAAGACTTGCACATGTAGAAATGCCAATGATTTCTACATGCATTAAGAATAAATATGTCTCTGAGACATCCATTGTAAACCTCATACTGATAGTAAGTCAAGATTCTGCAGTAAAGATGCTGGCCTGTAAAGCTTTAATATCTGAGCCCTGCAGCAGGGCTGGGAACTCTCCCTGTGTCCTGGAGCAAACATGACCAATACCCTGCAACAAGACATAAGCACACAGGCTAACGCATTAAAGAAACACTCCAGCACTCGCGCGTATAGATGCGAAAATCTTCAAGGATCATTGCTGTAGTCATTTCACATCCTAGTTCCTAATCTGAGGTAAGAGGAGACCCTCTCGCATTTGTTCTGTCCTGCCTCTTTAGACCAGACACATTTAAGGTCTGTATGAAGCAGCTAGTCACTACCTACAGCATTTTTAGTGGGTGTTATTTTAGTCCCTCCTATAGATCTTATACTGGGCAGTTCCGGTTTCTCATCTATCACATTATTTTTCTATTATTTTATAACATGCTCCATTCATATCTCTAAGCAGCCTTTCTCCTTTCGTGCATGTTCAAAATTCTTTCACAAAGATACCTCCCACTGGTCCCACAGAGAGCTATACTCAGAAAAACACTTCAGGAATATGAAAGAGTTTATCCAACTGTATGAAGGTAAAGCATGTTCTGCATGACAAAATGGCACCAGATTTCTCTGCAAGCAGAGTTTGTCTCTACAGCCCAAACACACTAAAATATTGCAGAGAAATTAAAATTATCAAATCCACTTTTAAATGAAACAATGATACTAATAATCCCATTTGGAAAATGAATGAAAATGTTTTTCTTGTCTCCGTAAGAAAGAATGGTACTATAAGAAGTAACTCTTTCTTATTAATACCAGGACATATGTAATCCTTACCTTCAGAGGTATACTTTTGTCAAAATCAGGGAAGTGAACAATCTTATTTAGTTTTGACACATACAAGATAAGTATAGTGGCTGCCATCTAAACAAAGAGAAAAAACAAGAAGTCATGTAAGAGTAAAATTGCAATGTATGAATGAAAAAACTGCTTCAAAGAAAAAATCTTTCTATGAATTTGACAAAAGCTAGGTTTTATGTATTTATAATGAATACATGTAATGAATAATGTATTTCTAAAAGAACAGCACAGAATGCAATTAACAAATTGAAATAATTTTACTCTTATCAATTTTGCCAGCTATTTATTTAAAAGTAAAATACACACATATACTATCCTGAAGAAAATTAGTGGCACTCTGTGAAACAACACATGCTGAGAAGGAGCTAAGAAAGTAACATAGGACACAATTGCAGATAAACCATGAAATTTTTACTTGGAGAATTTTTGTTTAGTCTGCAGAATCACTCTTAAAGTTGGTTTTTTTTTTGGTAATGCAGGTTGGACGTTGGGCATTGATCAGTTTGTTGACAACGTGAGGGAGAAATAGTAAAGTTGTAGACAGAATTAAGAAGAATATCTGAGCAATCATACATCACAGGTGTTAATGCTGTCCCAAGGGAGTCAAAAAATAAAAGGGTCAAATCTTCCTAATACAAAAATACAGTAATCAACTATCTAGAGAATAAGGTTGAGTCACATTCTGCAAACTAAATTATACCATATCATATGTACTTTATGAAGTGTTCAGGGAAATCTTGGAAGGATCAGCCAACAAAAAAAAATGGAAACGCCATTAAGTCTTGGGTTCTGCAAAGAAAAAAGCTGCATCATCGTATGAATTATTGCCACATTTTCTAGTCTTCCACTGAAACATGATCTGTGGTTCCTTGAGCTGTACGGATGTGTAAAACTCTTTCACACATCACAAAGTATTTACAACACATTTTACTCTCTATAGCATCCAACAGCAGAGATGTCAGACTTGCGGTACTTGTTTTCAATTCTTCCTCGCTAGCCCCTGGTGTGCAATCTTGGCAGAAAACAAATTCTCTATAAAATGTATTTGCCTAAACAACACCTGCTTCAAGGCTCAGTCTTTATCAGTGATCCCTCTGCAGTGACACATTCCCCTGTGTGGACCCAGTCCATAAGCACTTGAACTTTGCTTTTACTACGATGCCTCCAAACAACAAAAATAATAAAAACCATTTCTGCTGTAATACTGCAAGTTACCCATGGGTAAACAAAGCAAAAAAGAATCAAAATTTAGCACTGGTCCTACTGGAACAGTGCTGGGAAATGGGGAGAGATTTATGAGGAAATACATGATTTGGCTACAAACAGGGGCAATATCTCTGCATGTAGTCCACAAATGCTCAAGACCCTCATAGCATGTATGCATTTGCTAGAACAAAGCTGGACAGTTTTGAAGGCCAGATCTCTTAATTACTGAACTTTACAAGGAGAAATAAATAGCATTCCAGTCTTTTACATTACTCTCTCCAGGCAGTAATTTTGACTTAAGCTCAAAGTTACCTGTTTTCAATGAAACAAATTACAGTTCCTTATAGTGTATCTAATCCAGAAAACAAGCAGTTCACTATAACTGTGATTTTGCCCCCTAAAAGCTACCTCTATTATCATTAGTTTAACTTACAAAATAATGAATACTTTTATTATGCTTTACTTGTGAACATACCTGTCCAATTCCAAGAAACATTGGTGATGGGAAGCTGAAAAGCATGAACAAATATTTAGTACTGAGGAATGGAAAAAAAAATAATTAGGAAAAATAAAAAAGTTAAAGTTTAATACCAAAGTCAACAAGTAAACATGAGGATGACTGGCCTGTGTTTCAGAAGAGCTCAGGACTACACTTACTGCAGTAGTAGTATTTTATTTCTGCAGCTCAAATAAGACAGCCCATGCACAGTCGATCAATTCTGAACTCCTAGTTGTTTGGGGAATATTTGAAAGTGAAGGTAGCACACTTAGAGAACTCTTAATGCATCATTCCTTGAATAGCCTGACATGGGACAGTAACTTTATGCATCCTGAGATGGGATAGTAACTTAAACCTATTGCACTTGCTCTAATTTGGAAGTTTATCTGTGCAGTCCAAACATACTAGCAATATGGTTTTGTGAAAATCAAGTTCTTAGGAAAATGTTGTAGAAACATCTATTTTCTACTAAAACAGCTCCATTCCTACCATAACCCTTCAGCTGGCTTTAGCTGAAAGCATGGACAGAATCATAGAATGATTTAGGTTGGAAGGGACTGTAAAGACCATCTAGTTCCAAACCCCCTGCAATGTGCAGGAACACCTTCCACTACTCCAGGTTGCTCAAAGCCCTATCCAGACTATTCTTGAGCACCTCCAGGGATGGGGAGTCCACAGCCTGTCTGGACAACTTACTCTGGTGCCTTACTACTCACACAGCAAAGAATTTCTTCCTAATATCAGTCTAGACCTGCCCTGTTTTGGCTTAAGGCCATTTCCCTTTGTCCTATGACTACATGGCTTAGTGGAAAGTCCTTGAGCTCTTCCTTTTAGGTACCGGAAGGCCACAAAGAGGTCTTTCTGGAATCTTCTCCAGGCTGAACAACCTTGTCTATCTCAGCCTGTCTTCACATGAAAGGTGCTGTAGTCCCATGATTAGCTTAGTAGCCTCCTCTGGACTAGTTCCAACAGGTCCATGTCTTTTTTGTGTTGCAGGGCCCGAGACCTGGATGCAGTATTCCAGGTGGGGTCTCACCCAGAGCAGAGGGGCAGAATCCCTTCCCTTGACCTGCTGGCCATCCCTCTTCTGATGCAGCACAGGCTGTTTGCTTTCTGAGCTGCAAGAACACAGTGCTGGTTCATATTCAGCTTTTTGTCAACAAACATCCCCAGGTCTTTCTCCCCAGGGCTAGTCTCAACCCATTCTCCGTTCAAAGTATATTTGTGCCTGGGATTGCCTCAATCCAGGTGCAGGATCTCGTACCTGACCTTGTTGAAGTACTGCTGTACTCGTACTCGGTATGGTGAGAATTGTACGATTCAAATGAACACAACTGGGATGCGAACAAAGCATCAGCAAGAGGAAAAAACACACTGAATCTCATCAGGAGGGCCATAAGAGCATTACACTCCTGACACAGAGTTAGGAGCAACCGGCAGCAAAAAAGATTCAGGGAAACTTCAGGGGCAGGAAAGGCGTAAGAAATAACAGGACTTCTATTTATAATCATGTGACACCTAAACTGTCTTTTGTTTAGTACTTCCAGCTACTCCATGCAAATATGGAGAGTTGACCCATCTGTACTACACAGATTTCTCCAGACATTTGTGATTTGTAGAGGCCTAAATATTTCCAGCAATGCTGTAAGTCCAGAGACTTTATACAAAACTTAGGCTTACTGATGGACATACTGTCCTTGATTATCTCACACAGATGTGCTAGATGTATGCCAGGGACTTGCAGGGAGCTGCAGTTTGTAGGATAAAAACCACTATAAACCAAAATCTCAACTTGCACCATGTATAATTTATGAGACATATTAAATAAAACTGCTATACATTCAAATAACACAGAATGTTAGAAAATGATAACAAGTTTGGCTTTTTAACTTTCTTTTCATTTTGTTTTCCTTTTTCTTATTTTGATTCAAGATCAGCTAAACCACAGCAAATACAGAGACTTTAAGTAAAACATATTAATGGTAAGAAAAATGGCAATCACAGGACAATCACAGAATCATAGAATATCCTGAGTCAGAAGGGATCCACCCACAAGGATCATCGAAGTCCAACAAGTACAAATCTAGATCAGAAAAGTATGAATTGGAGATGAATGCTCAAGTTCCTCTAATTCTCATAGCTGCAAGACTAAGAGTAAAAAAAAGTGCAAGAGGTCTGCAGTTAATGCAGTTGCTTTACATGATGGAAGAGGATGCTAATAATTCCATACAGGTGTTAGCCATGAAGTCAGAGATGGAATCTGTCAGTGTTTTTATGATTAAGCCATTTTTCGAGGTTCACTTTTCATTTCTGGCTACCTCAGAAAAGAAAGATACTGGAAGGAAGATATTGTTCGGTAGGAACAGTGAGGGGATACGCTGTTTCTCTCACGGGTGTCTGAGGTGGTGTGACCCGTCGGGAATAGTGAAAAGCCCCGGGAAAAGATCGGCGTTGTGGGAACTGTGCCTGCCGTCGGGCGGTGCTGCAGAACTGGTACGTACTGGGCACAAGCGGAGTCTGAAACTGAAGACACCGGCCCGGCTCCCAACACATTACCCACCAGCAGGCTGTCCGGGATCCGAGCGGCACGGACGCCGTGGGTCACGCCAGAGGGAACGCTTCCCCGCCGGGCAGGGACAACCTGGCACCGCCTGGCACCGCTGTCCCACCGCCCGCGGGCGGGGAGACCAGGCCTGCCCCGCCGCCCGCTCTGCCGCCGGCGCTCACCTGTAGGCGCTGAGGAGCGCCTTGTTGACCAGCACGATGAGAAAGGAGCAGGTCCCGTAGAAGAGCGCCGAGAGTACCCTGGGCAGTGCCGGGGACGAGTCGGCGGCGTCCTCCCCCTCACCCGCGGCCTGCCCGGCGCTCATGGTGGCGAGGAGCGGCGGTGAGCAGGGCCGC
>VZRF01010553.1:42814-53599 GCA_013396875.1 Vireo altiloquus
TGCCCGGTCCCCGCCAGCGTCCGGCACCACCCTGCCGTAGTGTTAAACCGGTCCGGTGGCAAAGCAGGGCCCCTGGGGCTCACCCGCGGAAGGGAGGCGTCCGAGCCGGAGGGACAGGGCCGCAGCCAGCCCTCAGCACCCGGCCTGGGCTTCGCGCGGAGGCATGGACTCTCACAAGTTTCTGAAACTGTAAAAAACTCCCTACGGAATTTGCCTCGGGTGGTTTAACTTGTGTCAAATTTCAAGGGACAGGGAAAATAAACACCTTCAACCTTCTCCGCAACAAGTCGAGTTGTCAGAAGCAAGGAAGTGGCTGAGTATTCAATAATTATTAAACAGCACACATTAAACCTGAAAGTTAAATCAAGTTTTTTATTCAAAGCATCTATTAGAATGACAGCACATCAACTCTTCTGCTTTTAACTCATGCCAAACTACAACTTAAATCTTTCAAAGCACTGAACAATTTCTTGTAGGTAATCACTTAACAAAACAATAAGCAGTCTTCCACATCCCATCTTTGCTTTTTTTACTTGGTATTTTACCCAAATCTTGCCATGATCCAAAACTGCTTCAGCTGACTGAATTTTGTCTATGGCAAAGTACAATCCAGTGTACTTGTTATACTTAAGAGACCTGAGGAAATAATCTGGCTGACTGAAAAAAGTTTTTAAAAACCTCAAATCCAACAACAAAAAAAACCACCAAAAAACCTCACAACCAATCCTAATGAAGTAAGATTCCAGTCTGCAAGTGGCTGGTAATTACAGTCTCCTGCCCTGTGAAATACTAGTCAGAAGCAATTCTGAGTTATGCTTCAGAATTACAACAGATGTAGGTTCAGGGCTCATTTTGGGATCAGACTATTCACATGAAACCAGATGAACAGTCAAAAGCATGTAATTTTTTTTTTGAAGCCCAAAACCTAGATACATGAATGAATTACCAGTTTCACATAGGCTAAGAAGCCTAGTATGACTAGTGTTTCCTGGTTTTTCCAGAAGCTGAAGCCGAAGTTAAACCGTATCACTGGTGCAAAATTATTTACATTCAATGAAAGAGACTTTTTTTTAAATTGTTCAATTACTTTTTAGTTAAGTGCATCAACACAAGATTTAAACAAACTGGGTTAATGAGATTTTCAACCACAACAGGTTATCAGAGGTTATTCAACAGCTGCAGTTTGCGACGTAAAACCACTCTACTTTTCTGGAACAGCTGTATGCATCTGGTCAGCCTGTATCAAGTGATTGATAAGATGTTTTCTTCCTTTTCCGTTTAAGTGAGAGGGAAAGAGGCTTCCCTTCTCATCTGAATTTCCTGACTTGCAATAAGAGGAAGAAGTTAAAGCAAACAGGTCAGTAAATACACATTATTAATATCCCCTTAAGCAGTAGCTTAACAACAACAACAACCAACAACAAAATCACACAAAAAAATTCCAATCTGAAAACAAAGTTTTGTTAGCATATTAGGAATCTCTGGCTGCCTTCAAAGCAAAATATGGAAAAAGATCACCATGAGACAATGCTACTGTAAGTATACAACATTCACAAAGTGACAAGATACCCTGTTAAACATTTCATATCAGCATCTGAGTACTAGGCAGCATTCTGCAACTTCATTTGGGAAATATATGAAATCACGCTGTTAACACACTTGTAACTACCTTTGGAAGCCTATTTTCTAATTGTATAGTGAATACTTTTCTGCAGTGTTTAATTTATAGCTGTGCTATGGTTAGTGAACAAAAAATCGGCATGTTATCCTGGAGTAAAGCAGTAAGGTGGCTTTATGCACGGTAAGTATGGAGGCTTCTATTCGCTAATCCTTATATAAAAGCAATACTTTAAAACTTAGTGTTTGCTAATAGAAGACCTAGAATAGTTTACTAAAAGTTCATACCACCCTGTAAATAACCCCTTTATTAACAAAATCAAGTGCCAAATCACTACAGGGTCCAAAAACCTTAAAAAAATATTACCAGTTGTTTACCTTTTTCTAGACTTTGCAAGACTAATCATTTTCAGATAAAACAATGTGCAAAACTTCCCAACTACACATGTTAGGAATAAAGAGTGCTACCAAGAGATTCTGTTGAAATCAAATCAAAAAAACATGAAGCAGCAAAGTCAAGCCTCATACCTTGAGCAGTCACAGTGAAGATACTCCCTGCATGAAGCATTTTCTTTCCCTGTACAAGTTGAGATAACTAACCTTTGCCCTTCACCTTGGAGATGCTAGGTAAAGATATACTGACATTAGAAAAACATGGTTTCATTGCTGTTTAACAATATCCCCAGACCCATCACTTTGCTTAAATAGTCAGATAAATAATTTTTTGTCAGCCTTCTTTGGCCACATGTACCATCCTGCTAATCGTGAACACTTTGTTCAAAAAGTGTTTCCTGTGAAATCTGCTTCAAATAAATGAGTTAACCTTGCAAAATCTAGCTTCCCATGACACATAAATTTGTCAACCTTGCCTTATGCAGTCCCATATTTACAAAATACTTAAAAATTTTACATCTGTCTTCTACCTTATCAAAAGTGCAATTCTCTCACCCCATGTTATGGGGCAACAACATTCTTCATAAATTCTACAGAATAGCAGCCTATTATAAGCAAATAAGGTGCTTAGCTTATGCTTGGGATCTAACTGGTTAAGTAACACCAGAAAGTATATTTTTTATGGGCAGAGACTGCTCCTCCTATCTACTGTCGAAGGGGTGCCACAGCTAAATTTGCCAGCTCAATGAGTGCCAGCGCCCCATGCATGCGTTCACGCTGCTCCTGGAGGCGGCGGTGGCGGGCAGCTGAATGAGCGCTGTTTTTATCTTCATCATCCTCTTCATCAGACTGAAGATACTCCATTGGGTCCTGCTGCTCCTGATCTGTTTTCTGGATTGCTTTGGTCTTCAAAGCAGGGGCACGCTGCTCTCTAGTCTCCCAGTATCTGTAACATCAAACGTGACGAATACTTGTAAAATACTGACTTGCACACTAATAATTCAAAATGTGCAAAAACCTCCCAAACACTAGCTTGATGACTTAGGTTTTAACTTTTATGTTTTTCAAATCCTGTACTGCCTAGTGTGTAACTCTGAAGTTTCGTGTAGCCTGCTAGCTAGCTGCTGTTGTCTTATGATAGTTAGACATAACAAGCCATTCTAGGTTTGTTCTCCCAGAACACCTAAACTGTCCCAGGCCCCAAAATATGTAAACTAAGGCCTCTGAAGAGGAGGGCAAACCTGGGGTACTTACATCGTTAACTGGGGTTGTAATTGGAGAATTGATCCTGATATGTAAATGGACCAAAGGTATAAAAGTGAGGACTCGTGACGCAGGGTCCACCTTTGGCTTGCCCAGGGTGTGCCTTTGAAGGCCCTTCAAATAAATACCTACCTTTATGTCCTTATTCTTGTCTAGTCTCTGTTTTTAGGTGGCCACCCCAGGCAACAGCTTGCGTCCAACTGGGCACTGCACTTGGCTGTATCTTTCAGCCCTTATATAGTAGTAAGTCAGAAAACTTCTTTATTCAGTATTTTAAGTGTAAACTGCCCAAGTCAACATCTGTGACAGATTTCCTGTCTCCATGGTGTTCTCAGCAGGCATTTCTCCCTAGGCATACACAGCCCCTCATACAAATGCAAATTCAGCAAAACGGTTGCAACTAGCTAATAAAGTATTAGCAGGTGTTGATCAAGCAAAGAGAAGTATTTAAGCAGAGACCAAATACAAAACAAAACAGTAAGAAAGAAGTTTCATAAGGAACTTTGTCCTGACTAGGAGTTTATAATTCTTCAAGGACACGCAAGGCTGTGCTGATGTGCACTGGAAGAACATCACAGTTTTGGTTTCTTGGGGTTTTACTATCCTGAAGAATAAATACTGCATCAGACCATCCTTTTAAGTCATCCTTTTGAGAAAGGTGACACCATCAGGGAACTTACTTTGCTAGCCACTCAGCCACAGCTTTATTATCAGCTGTCTGCTTCTTACTCAGCCTGTCCGTGAACTCTTCCCTCTTCAGTCGGGCGTATGGATGTTTGGGACAATGACGGTTTGCATGTGTGAATCTGCTTAAACAGCCTTAAAAAACCACAAAGTGACAATGAAGAACACGTTACAGAAAGCAGGCAACCAAAGAAAGTTAACATCTGTGGGATGGAAATGTCGCTGAATCCAACCTCCCCATTCACCAAACCCTAGGTATGGGAACTGAATGCTCTACTTGCAAAGTTTGTAACATGCCCCATCATTTTATACATTAGTATCCACTGACAGAGAATGTATACAATCTTTAGGTACATACTTGCAGAATTAGGCAGATTCTGCATGGCTCTTCCCTGCCCTAAAAATTCCACCAAAATTAAACTCTAAAGCTTTTGCCATGTGGACATGCATACATTTCCAATATTAGTCTGACCCCAAAAAGTGTCAAATTGCTCTCTGATGACTCACCATTCTCTGAGCAGACAAAAGGTTTCTCTCCTGTGTGGAGACGCTGGTGAGTTTTGAGCTGCCCACTCTGTACAAAGGCTTTCCCACAATCTGGGTAGTCACATAAGTAAGGCCTTTCACCTTAAAAATAGTAACAGGAGAGATTTGTGAAAGATGCTTAGAAGGGTCATAGTATCCAGTGGTGGTCCCTGGCTTAAGACTTGCACAAGCAAGCTCTCATTTTACCCACTCAGAAACCTACACCTACTTAAAAAGTCCTGGTGTACTTTGAAATGCATGCTCTGTGCTACTGGACAATATACTTATTTCCTAAGAGGAAAAAAAGAAACTGTATTTTTCCTCATCATATTTTCTGATTTAAGGCTCTTAGATAGCACTACATAAGCTTTGTCCCATGAAAACGTGCACCTGTAGAGCAAGAAATATATAAAGTAAATGGACAAGTAATGTAATTCAATTTGTAACCACATAAATTTTATCCTTACCATAGTCTGAACTAGGGTAAAATATCTGAGGTCAACATTTCTATGAGGTTGTAGAAATATCTCATTAGGAGAAATATCTCACGTTGAGAAAAGTTATAATGATGGAGGCTGCAGGAGAAACTTATTCCAGATTTAAGTTTTCTTAGAACATCATCAAGGAAGATTTCTCCATGCAAACTGCAACTCGAAGAACAAAGGTAGCAGGTGTCTCCTTCCTCAAGCGGAGGAATTGCACACACTATACAAAGGCATGCTATGCTACCAACCTCAGGAAGGCAGCAAAACGAGGGTGAGTCCGGCTCACTAATTCAAAGGAATGTCACCAGAGTAAGCTCTAATCAGCTGTAGTTCTTACAAGGTCAACACACTGCATGACCAAGGGAAATAAAATCTTTTGACCAAAAAACACAGGGAAACTGCTGTTTAATATTATTATTTAGATTAGTCATAGTGACTTGAGTCAGAAGGAGATGGTGAGAGCCAAGGCTTTTGTGCGATTTTGTTTGGCTGGTTTTGGGGGAGTGCTGGTGGTTGTGTCTGTATTGTGAGCTACATTCGTTCATATTTTATGGCAAATACAGAGTGCTGTTGAAGAAAAAAAAATGGATTCGTTTGGTTTAAAAAAACCCCAAACAGCATCTTCAGTTCAAGCTCAGCTGAGTATTGAGTGAGTTCATAATACATTTTAACTTAACTGCAACTTGCCTTCTCAATACAGTTCAGTAAATTAGTATGATGACCTCCACCCTAGAAAATGAATTTTAGGTGGGGGGAAAAAAGCAACTGGGTGGCGATTTTAAGCATGTGGACTCTTCTCTCACTATTTAAGAACACTTCTTAGGATGTTACAATCCTGAAGTTGACAGCTACTTTTTAAGTTACTGTAACCTCTTACAGCAAAACTTCAATTGTGATGTGAAAAACACATCAGCAATGAGGAAACAAATCACAGAGAAGAGGCAATCAGAATACAAAGTGCTTCCAAGCTCGAGTACAAAGCATCAAGCTCAAAATTAGTTCTCACTCTCACAAAGTCTGTGACATTGACAGATAAAATGTTTACACAGTTTTCCTATACCATTATAGCCAAATTGCTGCTATACTTCCCCATGGCAAACATGGTTACAGGGACTTTGACTGGGAGCAAAGTATGACTAATTTAGCAGTTACAATAAAATCGTAACAGGTGAAGTTCTTTGGGGTTCCTTTATGATTTTTGGGGGGGGGCGGTTCATTCCTTGCCAGGTGCTTCTTAAGTGGCTCACCCCAGCTATTCACACCTTCCTTTTACTTACCGGTGTGAGTTCGTTTGTGCGCTTGCAGTGACTTCTCTCGTGGAAAAACCCTGTTGCAAATATTGCAGCGTATCCTGCTGGAAGAGTGCTCTCCTTCACTGATCAGGTCTCGGACGGTATCTGCTCTTGGACGGCCACGTCTTATTCCATCCTGGGTGTAAATAACGAGGGAACTAAACTAAGGCACTTCCTTCACTCTGCAGTTTGGCCAACAGGCACAGCATCCCCCGGAGCAAGGGTATGACCATGGAGGGTGCTGTGACAGCACAGAGCCACACCAGACTGTGCCTGGCCCTTTTCTAACTCCCTCCTAATGGCTGCACTGTGGTCGGTGCAGGAGAGGCGATGCATCACCATGTGCTCAGGAACACGGGGAGAAAGTGACAACGGGATCAGAGAATGGGTCAAGTTGGAAGGGACCACCATGGATAATCTGCCCCAAACTCCCTGCTCAAGCAGAGTCATTCTAGAGCACATGGCCCAGAATTGTGTCCAGGCAGTTCTCGAGTATCTCCAGTGAGGAAGACTCCAAAATCTCTCACAGGTTGCTGTGTCAGTTCTCAGTCACCAGCACAGTAAATAAATTCCTCCTCATATTGAGCTGGAACTTCCTGTACATCAGTTTCTGCCTATTGCCTTTTTTTCTATAGTTTGTCATAACCAAGCAGAGCCTGGCTTTGTCCTCTTGGCACCATTATTAGATATTTACATACATTAATAAGGTCCCCTCTCAGTTGTCTTTTCTCGAGGCTGAACAGGCCCAGCTCCTTCAACCGTTCCTCATAAAAGAAATGCTCTAGTCCCTTAATCATCTTTGCTGTCTTACACTGGACCCACTCCGGGAGCTCCAAGTCTTTTCTACCGAGGACCCCAGAACGGGACAAAGCACTCCAGATGCGAGGAGAGAGAGGACAAAGAGTTTTTTGGGTGGCGAGAGTGGTTTTTTAGGTTTGTTTGGGTTTTTTTTTTTCCAACTTTTAAAGCGAGGGAGGACGGGCAGCTCCTCCGTCCGCTGCCTTTCCCCGGGGCCCGCGCGCCGCTGCCGGAAATGACTTCACTTTAAATGCCCGGGCGGAAGCGCGGGAGGGGCGCGCGCCGCGGAGTCACCCTGCAAGCGCGCGGCCCGCCCGCCCCCGCCCGCCGCGCACTCACCTTCAGGTGCCGGTGCCGGCCGCCGCTCCCCGGGCTCCCCGCCTGCTCCTCGTCCCCGGCGGGGACTCTGCCCGCTCCCCCGCGGGGCGCCGGGAGGACTGAGGGGCCGGCGGTGCTGTCGCCGCCGCCGGGGCTCAGGGTCACGTTGTGTGCGTTCTCGCCCCAGCGCCACGGGTAGACCATGAAGTCGCTGAAGCCGGGGCTAGTGGGGACGGGCGGGACGGGCATCGGCTCCTCGCCTCCGCTCCCCCCCGAGGAGGGTTTGATCGGGGTGGTTTTGATAACGGAGACCAGGACGCGCTTCGGGGAATCCTGGCAAAAAATCACCGGGGGGGGCCCCGACGGGAGCCGTTCCGCCATCGCCTACCGCTCGCGGGCAGCGGCGAAGGGAGCGCGGAGAGAGAGAAAGGAGAGCGCTCCGCGGCGGCACGGCCCCGCTGTCCGCGCCCGCGTCCCAGGATGGGCCGTGCAGTTGCAGGGATGTCCCGCAGCCGTCACCACCTGTCGCCGCCCGGGCCCGCCTCAGCCGCTCATCACTGAGGACGGCGGCTCCCTGTGGTCTCGGTGCCTTGCCCTCCGCACCCCTCCGTCTCCGCGGCCACCCCTGAGCGGATCCGCCAAGTCAGTGGCGGACCCCGGCCATGACAGCGGCCGGAGAGAAGCAGTCACAGTGTCCCCGCACCTTTCCGAAGCGAAGCCGGCCCCGTTGGCAATCCCGGTCCAGGCGATGCCCGAGCAGGAGCGGCCGCCGCCGTACGTCCGCGCCCGTCGCCCGGGCTGAACCCCGGTTTTCCCGCGTTACGTTTCGCGCCCGAGCGCAGCCAATCATCCGGCTCGGCGCGAGTGTCACGGGGAGTCTGTTCCCGCCGGCCAACCGCTGGGCGGGAAAGTCGGCGGCCGCGCCTTTAGGGGCGGGGCCCGAGGGCGAGGCCGAGCTGCTGCTGCTGCTATTCTATTGGGCAGCCGCCGGGATCACGGCCCGAGCTAGGCGCTGATTGGACCGTCGCTGCGGGGGCGGGGAGAGGCAGGGTGGCGCGCCCGGGCAGGTTTGGCGCGCTGTGGCTGTGGGCGGGCTGTGCGGCCCAATCCCGTGGCAGCCCAGCGGAGTTGGCGCGCCCGGCGGCTTAACGGGGCCGACTGGCGGTGGGACAGAGGCCGTGGCTTCGCTTCCCTGGGGCGGGGGAAGCCCTTTCCTTTCCCCTGACGGGACCCTGCCCTCAGCGGCCGACAGAACTGGGAGTGAACTTGCTGGCTGGGAGGGTACCCCCGTGAGCTGCCGCCGCCTCCGCGAGGGTCATAGGGCGGGCGGGCGCGGTCGGGACGGCGCGGCCGTTATGGCTGTGGCGGGGCCGCCCAGGGAGACGCCCCGTCCGGCAGCCGTGCCCGTGGCAATAAGGCGCCGGTAGCTGTACAGCTACATGCCCCGGTGCCGGCGGTGTGGGAAGTGGTCAGGAGACGTCGTCACGGGCCTCGACTCGGGAATTTTAGGAGGTTCTTAAGACAGATGGTATGTTAACAGGCTCTATTCAGTGGTGCCCAGCGATAGGACGAGGAGCAACGGTCCTAAACTAAAACGCAAGAAGTTTCACCTCAACATGAGGAAGAGCTTCTTTACGCTGAGTGCGGTAGAGAACTAAAACACAAAAAGTTTCACCTCAACATGAGGCTGCTCCAGCCTGAGAACATAACTTGCATTTCTTACATTAGTAGCTAAATTTTGAGGTCAGTACCAGGAGCACAGAGAAACCATGGAGCTGTAAAAATGGTGAGGTATTTTTCCCCAGGTCTATTTTGTTTGCAGTTCACATGCTGCAGCCTGTTGCCTTGTAAGAGTGTTAGCAAACATCACTGCTGGCAGGAATAGAAAAGTGTAGGGAAGAGCAGGTTTGCAGCATGGGACTATTAACTGGTGCCCCTTTACATAACGGGAAAAGCCTACCAACGCAGAGGCTGCAGAACAGGGCTGCGGTATTCCTTTTCCATCCTGAGATTAGAAGCCCTTTCATTATGAATTATAGTTGAGTTTGTATTGACTTAACTATGTTTTGCTCTTCTAAACTAACTAAAAATCCTCACATTTTTGCTTAGGCAAATTCTCATTCATGTAATGCTATCCCAGCTTCTCAAAGTCAGTGTTACATGTCGAAGTCCTCCCATTACTATACCAGGTCAGGCCTTGCTTACCCGGCCAGAAAGAAAATGCTGAAGCTTGTAACATTTGTTTCCAAAATGTGCAAATAGGTTTCCACATGCTGGGATCTGACCCCTTAAAAACCTTCGGCCCTAAAAATAGCCCATGGTAAACAGTTCTGGTCATATAATGATGTTATACAGGAGTAGTAATACAGAAAAATATGTTAAAATCTATTTTAAAATGAAAAATAAAAAAGAGAAGAAATGACTCATTAAAATAATTGCATTCCAAAACCAAACTTCAAATGTTCTTCATAACTTTCCAAAGCTACATGCCTAATGCTTCAGACAGTACATGTAGCTGCAAAAGAACGCCAGTGATGGATGGAATTAACATTATGAGCTAGTATACAGAGCTGTAGATATTGGGAATGGTGCAGTGCATTATGAGCAACTGAATGTTCTCCATATTTAACCTATGCTGCCCCTAGCTACACATTATATTTTGTAATGACATTTGAGGGCCTGGCAGCAGATTAACCTCTTAAAATGGGTATTTTAAATTTTTTTAATACCAACTAATAGAATTTTGTTAATAGAGGCACCACAGGAGAAGGAAGGAGTTAGTTGATGCCACATCTGATATTTTAACTGTTTAGAACAATAATCTTTCATGTTGTAATAACAATAACCAAAGAGAAGTGAACTTTTTCTCCAGATTCTTCCTGAGGAAGAGAAAATGTGCATATAGGATGTACCTGGCTCAAAGGTACATCCTTAAAACACACTGCTCTTCAGTGCACAGTCATTGGTATTGTGATATATTATTATAATAATTTAATATGTAAAACCAGTTCTAAAGTAATCATCTGAACTGTAGTATCATAGCAATATTAAACATGTTTGCTTTTCATAGTACTTTGATGCTATGCTAGTAACTTTATATTTGATCCTAGCTGGATTCCAGGCACCCACTAAAGCCTCTCTATCACTTCCTTATGCAGATTGGCAGGGGAGAGAAAATTTAACAAAGGGTTTACGAGTTGAGATAAGGACTGGGACAGATAACTCACCAAATACTGTCATGGACAAAATAGGCTGAATTAGAGATATTAATTGAATTTATTGCTAAAAAAAAATCAGAGCAGGATAATGAGAAGTAAAATAAAATCTTCAAGACACCTTCCACCTCACCCCTCCCTCCTTCCCAGCTCTGCCTCCTACCCCAGCAGTACAGGGAGACAGGGGATGGGGGT
>VZRF01010587.1:829-18794 GCA_013396875.1 Vireo altiloquus
CAGCCCCCCGGGTGCCCCCACAGCCACCCCCGCAGCCCCCGGCACGCCCGTGCCAGGCCCCGCACGCCTGGGCTGCGCTGCCAGCCAGCAGCCTTGGCTCCTCATTTCTCCTCTCTGCGGCCCCCATGGGGGGACAGCAGGACAGATGTGCCTTTCTGTGGGACCCCCCTGGGGGTTGCTGCTTGGTCCTCAGTTCACTGCCGCCAGCGCTGACACCCCAAATCTCTCGGCCTGTTCTTCCCACCAGCCAGAGATCGCAGCACCTGTGGGATCCTTATGGCTTTCCCTGATTTATCATGTGCTACATTCTCAATAAATCGCATAAAATGAGCAGTGGCAAACAAGCTCTGGGTAATTCTTGTGTAAAATGTAGAGATTAAAAAGCCCTTTTCTCGTTGCCTTCCTCGCAGCCGCCGCCATCCCCCTGCCGAGGGATGCGAGCCGCCCACCAAGCTGGATGGCACCAGGAACATCCACAGGGAAACTCCAGCACTGGGAATCCAAAGCAACACAAAAACTGGGAGTATAAACCTGGGAACACCTTGCCTCAACACGCTGGGGCTTTCACAACTTGCTTGGCCCGTGCATGGCAGCTCCAGCAGCTGCAGCACCACAGAAAACCAACCCCAGCTCTCCCTGCAGCTCCGGCAAATTGTAGCCTGGTGCAGGAGTAGGTAACAGGCTGAAGGAAATTCCCAGTTTGGAGTGTTTGGGAAGCACAGTTTCACATCCAGGCTGGAAGCTCAGTGGCTGCTCTTCCTCCCCCGGCTGCTCCTGGGCCCCCACGGGCAGAAGCTGGACAGGTTCCTCGGCAGTGACATTTCTCCAGCCTCCACCAGGTTTGTCAGCTGTGACAGAAAGGGATGAGGGTGGTGTGATGGTCCCATCCTCACTCCATGCCTGTGTTCCTGCCCTGGGAATCACAGCGCTGCTACCTCGGGCTGGACACAGGGAAGGAGCCAAAGTTGGACCATGAGGGTCCTGCTGGGGCTCTGTCCTGTCCTAACCCTCACTGAGCTGTTCCCAGGGGTTTTATCCTCCAACCAGCCAATCCCCATGCCATGCCACCAGCTTTCCTGCTCCTGGGCTGCCTCTGGGCCCAGCTTGCGCTCAGCTCTGGGTGGAAAGCAGGAGTGGTGTGGGAGGAGAGGGCTGTCCCACAGCAGCCCTGGGACCCCCCGTGCCACCAGAGCCCCCATGTCCCCCGGGCAGAGGGTGACTGGCACAGCACTCGTGCTTGGAAAATGACTGGCTCCATGTCCAGGCCTTGAGTCACCGCTCACGCTGCCGTTGTGGGCTGTTGTTTTCCATCCCAGAGCACAGGCAGTGACCTGCTGTTTATTTATAACTCACAAGGCGTCGCTTCTTGGGAGACCGAGTAGCCAGGCTCCGGGACAGGGGCTCTGCTCTGCCGGTAAGAGATTCCAGCTGTTGCCAAGGAATCTGGCTGGTTTGCAGCAGTTTGGGAAGTCGGTAGCTCTGCCCTCGCACCGTGAATCTCCTCCCGGGTAGGTCGGATTCCCTGCCTGGGGTTGTTCCTCACTTGTTTGCTTTGCCCTCTTTCGGTAACTTCTGGGAATCCTGGTGGGTTTTCTCTGCTGTAGCTGTGCTTGTCTCTGCGTTTGCACATCCATTCCATCTCTTAGCTTCCAAGATCACAAGGAACAGCCGTGGCTTTCCGGGATCTGCCTGGAAGTGCTCCAGAGCCCTCTGGTTCTTTCTGGACCCAGTGCCAGGGCTGCTGTTCCAGTTTCCCTGTGTTTCACCCAAGATTTTGTTAGGTGAAATCCACCTCAGAGCTGCTTCCTTGCACTCGTTATTCAGGAAAATGCTGTCCCAACAGAAGTGGTGCCATGTGGATTCGTGGCGCTGGAACAAACTGGTTAGACTGGTCGTGGTGGGAGTGGAGAGTCCCGTGGCGAAGGTGGTGGGTTGTCCTCCTCAGCTCTCGCCTCCTGCAGGCACTGGGGGAGGTGATGCTGGCAAAGGAGAGTGTTTGGGGGGAATAACTCTAACTTAGTAAAGCTTAGACCAGGTCTCTGTAAAATTTAGATGAAGTCTTTGCAAAACTTCTGCTGTCGCCCCTTTCCCTGTGACCAGCTCAGGACTCCAGGGTGGTCCTGGAGCTGGAACATCTGTGCTGCCTCCCTGGGCATGAGAAATGCCACCCTGTGCCCCCCTATTGAGTTTCCCACCCTCAGGTCTTCCCCTCAGATCTCCCACCCTTGGGTCTTTCACCCTTGAGTCTTCTCCCACACCTGGGTCTCCTCTCGCTCTTGGATTTCGCACCCTTGACTCTCCCATCTTGGCTCTCCCACCTTCAGCATCTCGGGGATGTGTCTCTTGTCCTCGGGGAGGTGGTGGGGAAAGGGGCAGGGGCTGTGCAGTCCTGAGGAACCTCCTGAGTGGAAGGCAGAGGTGGGGGTGGTTCCCTGCTGTCCTTGTCAACCACTGCTGCCACTTCAGGGGCCCCTCGCTCCCCCAGGAGCCCCTGAGCCGGAGGTTAACTGTCCTGTAATCCCTGTGCTCCCCCATTTCTGTGTTGCAACACAAGGAGAGGAAATCTTATGACAAGTCACAGCAAAAACAGTTTCGTTTTTGCTGAAATCATCTGTGAACCCTGGAAGCAGCTGAGGATCTGTGCTGGGTTTGGCCCCAAGGAGCTCTTGTCCTGCTGCTCCCCAGGGCCAGCTGGGGTGGTACCTGCACAGGATGCTCTGAGGCCAGGATGTTCCAGGTCTGGGAAGCTCTGGATTGGGGCTGCTCCAGACTTAGACTACTCTGGGTTTAAACTGCTCCAGATCTGGGCTGCTCCAAACTTGGGCTCTTCTGGGTTTGGGCCACTCTGGGTTTAAGCTGCTCCTGATTTGGACACTGCTGCCTTCAGGACTGCTGTGGCCATGTAGGAGCTGCTTGGTGAACCATGGTTCTGCCCAGGCCTGGCAGGAGAGGGGCAGGTTGATGCTGCCAGCTCTGCTCAGGCAAAGCTCTGGGGATTTTGTGTTGGCTTGGAAATACAATCTGAGACATCAATGCCATTCCAAGCCTGTTGTCTGCCGGAGGCAGATCCAGCCCTGCAGCTAACAGCTGGGCTCTCCTTCTCCATTTGGATGGCATTCCCAACTTCAGGGAATAGCTTAATAGGACAAGATAGAATAGTTTCCCACTGAGAGGAGGGGATTAGATTGTATATTAGGAAGAAATTCTTCCCATGGAGGGTTGGCAGGCCCTGGCACAGGGTGCCCAGAGCAGCTGTGGCTGCCCTTGGATCCCTGGAAGTGCCCAAGGCCAGGCTGGACATTGGGGCTGGGAGCAGCCTGGCACAGTGGGGGGAGGTATCCCTGCCAGGGCAGGGGTGGCACTGGCTCATCCTTAAGGTCCCTTCCCACCCAAACCATTCTGTAATTCTATAAATAAACTCCTTCTCCAGCCTCTCATATCCTTAGGAAGCTGTGAGCAGTAGCAGGTGCTGGAGCAGCTCTTGGACCCCTTTCCATGCCAGGCCCTGCTGTGTCTGGTGAGGGATCCAGCCATGGAGTGAGGGTTCCAACCATGGAGTGAGGGATCCAGCCATGGAGTGAGGGTTCCAACCATGGAGTGAGGGATGCAGCCATGGAGTGAGGGATGCAGCTATGGAGTGAGGGATCCAGCCATGGAGTGAGGGATCCAGCCATGGAGTGAGGGATCCAATCATGGAGTGAGGGATGCAGCCATGGAGTGAGGGATGCAGCCATGGAGTGAGGGATCCAGCCGTGTTTGGTGAGGGTTCCAGCTGTGTCAGGGGAAAGCTCCAGCTGAGTTTGGTGAGGGATCCAGCCGTGCCATGGGTGTCCTGCTGGCACCACGTGCTCTGCCCAGAGACTCCAGGCACAGCTGGATTTTGCAGATAGCTCTGAGGGAGGAGCAGGGCAGGAAGCCAAGAGTCAGAAGTCAAAGGTCCCTTGTTGTCTGCAGCTCCCCTGCAGTGGCAGGTGACCCGACCAGGCTGCCCAGACTGCTCGGATCAGGTTTTTCCAGGGTTTTTCACAGCAGGAGGACACTGATTTTTCTCTGTCTCCCACCAAAGCAGCAGAGCAGCCCTGGCACCCCCCAGTATGGGGAGATCCTGGGGTTCATCTGCCTCGTGGAGAATCAGAAGCCTTCCAGTATTTAGAGGGGTTTTAAAAAATGTGGAGAGGTCTTTACAGGGGCAGACAGTGACAGGACAAGGGAGAATGGGTTTAAACTGAAAGTGGAGATTCGGATGGGATATTGGAAAGAAATTCCTCCCTGGGAGAGTGCACAGGCCCTGGCACAGGGTGCCCAGAGCAGCTGTGGCTGCCCCTGGATCCCTGGCAGTGCCCAAGGCCAGGTTGGACATTGGGGCTGGGAGCAGCCTGGCACAGTGGGAGGTGTCCCTGCCAGGGCAGGGGTGGGAATGGATGGGCTTTGAGGTCCCTTCCAACCCAGACCATCCTGGCATTCCATTATTCTCTCCCATCCTCCTAGCCAGCTCTGTGCTGAGGGTCTGTCCCAGCTGGGTTTGGAGCAGCACCACTCCTCTGGCATGTGACAGAGAGCTGAACTGCTGTCACCTCTCCCCAGGCTCTGCTGGGATGTCATACCCCTTGTCCAGGCCACCTAATGCCACTCCCATGGTTTTTGGGTGCCTTTTTCAGGCTCAGGCATTCCAGGTGACACAGGGACAAGCGCTGCAGTCCCTGGCCATGCCTGTGGCACTGCTGGCCAGACCTGCTTGGCAGCTGCCCCAGCCTGGGGGCTGCTGAGGGCCCTCCAAGGGGTTCATTACTCCCTCCTGGTCTCTCAGCCATGCTCTATTTTGTCTGAAGTGCTTCTGGTCCCCAGGAATTGTCCCTGGGAACCATGATACCTTTGCATGTCAGCCACTACCAGCTCAGATCCCACGGTGCCCTGGCCATGAGCACCTGCATGATCCATGAACACCTCAGGGCAGGATAAAGCCCTTTTGGGTGCCCCCAGGAGCCCTTCCCTGGGCAGGTGAGTGCAGTGGGACCCCTGGGTGCTCAGCTCTCCCCTCCTCGTCCCACAGGTGACATGTGAAGGCAGCACAGGGAGCAGCAGCAGCGGAGATGCATTCCAGCCACCCCGAGGACCCCAAGGAAGCCATCCAGGTGAGCCAGACCCCCCAGTGCCCCCCAGACAGCTCCCAGTGCAACTCCAGGCACTGCTGGGGACAGGCAGGACTTGTGGGTGCCGCCAGCTGGGATTAGGATGGTTTGTATTGGGATTGGGAAGGGATCCTTGGTGGTTTGTCTGGGTTGGGGGATTAAGGGAAATAAGGGGTGTGTGGGTTAAATCACACCTCGGCCTTTGCAAGATCCTGTATGGGGCAGGGAGGGTGCTCAGCTCTGATACCTGGATGAAGGAGTGTTGTCCTCCCCCCAGTTTGGGGTCTCTTCACCCAACTTTGGGAGTCTAAACCCATTCAACAAGCAGACTTCAACACTAACAGTTAAACCCAAGTGTTTAATGCAGTCCATGGATGAATATGTGCGTGATTGACAAAATCATCCACACTCTAACCTTCTCAGCCCTCAGTGCTCCTTCCTTGGGGCAGCAGACCTGGGGGGCAGCTGGAAAAGCTGGAAAACAGCACCCCAGATAAGGAACACACTCCCCTGGCTGTTGCCCTTGAGTTACAGCTGCTGGGAATCTTATTTAGATGCTGAAAAAAATATCCCAGGCTGGAAATTTAATAGGGGTTTGTGCAGCCAACCCAGGCTCGAGTCAGAATCTGCACAGCCTGCTCAGGGAACGTTCAGCATTTTCTGGGAATGCTGCGTGGTGCTGAAACATGGATTGTTTGGTTAGAATCTGAGGAGGAATTTGTGGTGTTTTCCAAGTGCCTGCTGGGAAACACAACCTTGATTTAAAATAGGGTTGGTTGAGACACTCAGGCTCAGCTGCTTTAGGAAAAATCCTCTCCACCGGCGTGAAATTGTTAAATTCACCAAACTTGCTGCTTTCAACTGGTGGAAGAGGAAGTAAAGCTGCTGGAAGGCAAAATTCCCACATCCCACCTTCAGAACCCACTGAGTGTCTCCGAGGACAGCAGCTGAACCCCAGTGTCCTTCCAAACCCCGCTGCTGTGGGGGCCCCATCCCCCGAGGGTTTACCCAGCACAGCCACAGAGGTCGATGACTTTGATTTCTGCTGGCGGCCCCGTGTCACATGTCACATGCTGCTTGGGCTGACCGGCACGAGCTCAGGGGATATGTTCCCTCCTCCGAGTTTCTCCTTTCTCACCCACACTTAATCCTCGTGTTTCCCCCAAAGGAGTGCCTGGAAAGAACCAATTCCTTTTTTCTCATCCCTTTAAGCCGTTTGCTATCTGCAGAGGAAGCACCACACGCTCTAAAGGCAACCCCAGTTCTGAAACACCAGCTGAAATTGCATAAATTATTATATTTATTAACAAAATAAGCCAGATGCCAGGAGTGTGAGTGCCCAGCTTGACTGGTTCAGCTGCTGCAAAGGGTGAGGATGAGGCAGGAGTCACAGTGCTTCACTGTGGATAAACCTTACTGTTTTTTGAGCTCTTTCACATTAAATCCTTCCTAATACTTCCACTTTTATAGTCCAAACCTGCACCTCCTGTCTTGCAGCTGACCAAGAAGCAGCTGGTGAATGCCATCAAGGCCCTGCAGAAGCAGTACGTGAGCTCGGACGCCGTGGTCACCAGCGATGACGGCAATGCCAACACGCTCTGCAGCGCCCTGGAAGCTGTGTTTGTGCACGGGCTGAAGGCAAAGCACATCAAGGCAGAGAGTGGGAAAGGGAAGAAATCAGGGGGTCGGGGCCCCCTTCCCCAGCCAGTTTTTTGGGGCCTGCTGAAGAGCATCACGCATCGGTGAGTGGCTCTTGCTGCCGACAGGGATTTGCACGCTCAGGTTTAGCCCTTCTTTTGGTGCTGTCACATTCGGGGAATGAGGAGGATGGCTCAATGGACAGATGTGTCTCTACCCCATCTGTGTGCTCAGTCCCCTCAGCTGCAGGGAAGGATGCTCTCACAGGGCTCTGGGAGGTGGAAGGAGCAGAGTGAAGCCCCTGTGGTGCCAAGGGAGCCTGAGCCTCCACCTCCCCTCTCGGTGTGTGCCGGGGGTGAGCCGATGTCCCCAAAAAGCTGAGGATTGAAACTGAAAGCACACCCCTTTCTTACCTATTTCTGGGTGCCAGGCTGGATTTCTGGGCCCAGTAGAACCCCAGTGGCCACACTGGTGTCCGGCAGCAGCCGCTTACGGGATGCACAACACAGGGATCTGGGCTCTGTCCTAACCTGGCTCTGCTGGGACTGGTTGGCCCTGTTTCCCCATGTCCCAGCCAGCCTTTGAGGAGGTCTCTCCTGAGTGATCACTATTTACTGGAGTTTTCTGAGCCACTCCCTAAGTCAAGTTCACCCACGGTAAATAACAGCCCACACACAAATTGTTCTGAAAGCCTCATCCAGCTCCATCACTGACTCCTGAATTATGAAAGAGCAGATGAAAATAACTCTTTCACATGCTGTGGGGGATATTTTTGTGCCCTTTGAAGGTTTGTTCTTCTGTCTTGAGAGACAGATTAAAAAAGAAATCTTCCAAAACCTTTGCTCTGGTTTTTGAGGTGTGTGCAGTGAGCAGGGAGCAGGAAGGATTGGGGAGTGTGGTGTCGCTGTTGGATTTTGGGGAAGAACAGCTGAATGCAGGATTTTGGGATTACTTGAGCTCAACCCCAGCCAGGTTGTTTTTTGGGGGCTGCCACAGTAGTTTTCACTGTGTTTTGACTGCTTTTAAATTTGAAGTGAGTATTTAGACACGTGGTTGTCAGCAAGGAGGATCCAGCCAGCACAAACCCCACAAATACACAGGGACAGCAGGAATTCTCCATCTGCATCCTTGCCCGGTGCAAGCAACGGGAGGGAGATGCTTCCAGTCAGAGAGAGGAGCAGCCAGAGGCACCACAGAGCTGCCTGGGGTCCTTACCAACATGTTTAGTTTGGAGCATTCATTTCCATCTCCATGGAAAACCACACTTTCCATGAAGGAGAGAGATTTTTCCACAGCCGCTTTTATCTGAGCTCCTGAACTCCCTGTAGCAGAGCAGGTTGGGCAGTGTCTGATGGAGGCTCAGCCTCTCCTGCACCAAAACAGAGCCACTCACTCCTGTTCTGTTATTTTTCCTCCTTTCCCAGAAACATTGTCTCGGAGCTGGAGCAGCTGATGTTTATCAACACGGACGTGGGGCGCTGCCGGGCCTGGCTGCGGCTGGCGCTCAACGATGGCCTCATGGAGTGTTACCTGAAGCTGCTGCTGCGGGACCGGGCCCGGCTGCACGAGTACTACCAAGCCCCAGCTCTGCTCCTGGACGCTGAGGAATGCGAGTTCCTCCTCTGCTACTTGCAGGGTTTGTCGTCCTTAACCTTCGAGCTCTCCTACAAGTCAGCAGTTCTGAATGAGTGGACCATCACCCCGCTGTCCCTGTCGGGTCTGTGTCCCGTGTCCGAGCTGCTGGAGCCCCTCACGTCCTCAGCCTCCGAACCCCGCAGGAAAGCATCGCTGGGCTCCATCTCCCAGTCCTCGGGGTCGGATGAGATCGAGATCCAAGTCCCTGTCCTGCCCATCGGCAAAGCCAGCAGCAAGATGAAGCTCACGTCGTCCTCGCTGAGCCTGAACACCACGAGCTCGTCCCAGCTCTCGTCCAGCCTGGGCTCCGACAGCCTCCCCCCAGTGCCCTGTGCCCGCAGCCCCGAGCGTGGCGAGGAGCCTCTGTCCTGCGACTCCGACCTGGGCACTGCCACCGCCGAGGACCTGGACAGGTCCCTGCAGGAGTGAGTATCTCCCCATATCTCCTCTCCAAAGGGATTTTTGACCCTCTCTAGGCTCTGGTTATTTTCTCTCTATATGCAGGAAGGCTTTCTCCCTATTTGCCTTTAACAAGCTCTTTTTCCCTCCTGGAAGGAGCTTTTGTTCTTTTCATGAACCGTTCGGCACAGCTTGTTGAGACCCTGCTGCCACTGCAGATGAGCTCACAGCCACTGAAGTGTGTGTGTCCTCTTTAGCAGGGCAGAAACGTCAGAAAAATGCTGCTCCCTGTTTTCAGGAATGTCACATCTTCCTGGTGCACGCTGGGGGATGCTCCAGGGCTTTCCACAGGGGGAAAGAAATGAGTTTGGTCACAGGGAAGGGTTGTAATTTGGAGCTTTGGCAGATCGTTCAGAGAGGGAGGTTGTTGGTTTGTCATCCTTGTGATTTATTCCTGCCAAGCATCCAGCACAAAGATTTCCAGGGTTATATAAGCTCTGAGTAATCTGTAAATATTTTGCCTGCCACCTTTAGAGTGTGACTCTGAGGGAGCTGAGGCTCGGGGTGATGCCTCTTCCCAGTCTTCAGGAAGAGTTGGAGCTGCAGTCTGTGCTTCTCCATCTATAACCACATCATTCCCTACCTCCAGGATTTTGCATCTCCCAGTGGTCCTGGAAGAACCTGCCTTGATTGGATTAAACTCGTGGTGGAGACGCTCCTTTGAGTTTTAATCTTGGGCTGGTTTTAATTCTGGGGCTGGCAGCAGAGTAGGACCATGGGAACAGCCAATCCTCTGGCCAGGCTCCACTGTTAATTGCTCATTAATGAAAACAGTTGGAATTTGGCACATGGTCCAAGGCTGGATTCGTGTCCAGGAGCTGTACGTGGGGCTGGGCTGTGGGGAGCACCCAGTGCTGTCCCTCCATCCACCAAATTAAACCCCATTAGTGGGTGTAACTGGGAAATGCTCCTTTCACAGGCAGGGTCCTGCTCCCTGCCGTGGGGCTGGTGCTGCTCTGTGGGACACAAATCCCACATTTTTCTGTTGGCATCCCTGGGATTTTCCAGCCAGGCAGTGCTGTCAGCCCATGGAGGCCAGCAGTGACGCTGAACCCTTTTTACGTGGTTACACTGTGCAACATTGAGGGGGTTTTATAGGTTTTGGTTACTGAGCTGCCTTCAAACCAATCACTTTTCCATTTCAAGGGTGTTGTCCGAGTTCAGCAAGGCCAGGCCAAGCCCGGAGGCCCCGGAGGGACAGCTGCTGCCCAGCATGCTGGGCTGCTCCCCCCAGCCTCCCCCAGGCCCCTCGGTATCGCCTGCCCGCCCAGCACCGACCCGTGGAACACACCAGGAGCCTCCCCCCAGCAGTGCCAGCTCTGCTCAGACCGGAGACCCTGCGCCCTCCAGGCAGGGGGATGGAGATGCCAACATTCCAGATGGCACATCGGGAATTCCTGCCCCTGGGGATGGTCTGGGCAGAGCAGAGAGCGGCGGCAGCGAGGGCAGCCAGGCAGTGCTCAGCCCCACAGCCCAGTGCCTGCTCTCACCCCTGCTGGGCTGTCCGGTAGGTGCCACAGCTCCTTCCCTCCCCCTCTCCTCGGGTTTGTACCCACTGGTAAAGGGGAGTAAATCTGGGGACAGCTCTGATAGGCACTGCTGTTCTAGAATCAGGGAATCCCAGAATGGGTTGGGTTGGAAGGCACCTTAAAGCCCACCCAGTGCCACCTCCCTGGCATGGGCAGGGACACCTTCTGCGAGACCAGGGTGTTCCAAGCCCCATCCAACCTGGCCTTGGACACTTCCATGGAGAGCCTTCTCCAAACTCCCATCGCCTGTGCTGCTCCCACTTGAGTATCAGTGATGGTTCCAACCCTGTGGAGCCATGGTCATGCAGCAGCTTCACGAGAACCTGGATCAAAGTCTCTGTTCCCTGGTGAAAGAGGCACCAAGGCTTTTGAAGCCCTGCCTGGCCTGTCAGTCATCCCTCTCCAGGGGCAGCTGCAGCAGGAAGTTTGGGGTTAGGGATATCTGGAGAGGGGTTTGAGCTCTCACACAAATCTGGCCGTGGGCCATGTGCAAGCAATAAAACAGCCCCACAGTCGAGGTTCTCATGGGGACTTTTCTTCGTTTATGGTCCACGTAAGAGGAGGGAAAAGGGTTGACTGGACAGGAAGCAAAGTAGTTTCCTAGTGGGAAAATCCTCCTGCAGCACATCTGTTCCCAGGGCAGGATGGCATTCCCGGGCGGTGAAGAGCAGTGGCGGATTTCCCCTGCTGCCAGCGGGGGCTGATCCACATCCAGGGGCTTCTGCTCTTAGGAAACTCTTTGAACAGCCCTGTCCTCTGTCTAATTTGTTACTGACTGTTCCGTCCTGGTTCCCATTGTTTCTGTGCTGGTTCCCATCCTTTCCACGCTGCTGAGGGTAGGATATACCTCACACCCCCCAGACCATTCCTCCTTTTGCTCTCTGCTCCTCTCGGTTCCCTCCCGCTTATCCCATTTCCGCTGCTTCCTCGTGGCCCAGAGCCAGCTTGACCTAATCTATGTATAACATACTGTGTCAACAGGAAATTCCCCCTGCTCCCCATGACTCATGGAGCAACCTGCGTTCCTGCCCCAGGAGTAATCCAGGAGCCGCCACCCGTGATCCTCCCCCCAGGGTGGTGACAGCTCTTCTGCTGTCACTTCAGTCGTTATTCAAAATAAAAGGCTCTTGGAAGGCTGGGAAGGGGAGTTGAGAGGACATTCCCGTTGGGATGCAGCCCCAGAAGGGTCTAGGAATGCTGCTCCCTTGTGCCAGGGCACTGAGCTGCGTTGTTTTTTCCTCCTGGTGTTTGCTCAGGGACCTTGTCCCGGAACCTTGCTCCTTTCAGGAGGAATTTCTTTGCTGAAAGGGTGGTCAGACATTGGCAGGGGCTGCCCAGGGAGGTGGTGGAGTCCCCATCCCTGGAGGTGTCCAAGGAGGCCTGGACATGGCACTTAGTGCCCTGGGCTAGCTGCCAAGGGGGATATTGGGCACAGGATGGACTGGGAGGGCTTTTCTCCCTTAATGATTCTGGGATTTTCGTAGCCAGAAAAGCTCCTGGAGAAGCTACAGCTGCATTTTCTTCAGCTCATGGATCTCATCCCCTCTTGGCACATGCAGACAGAGACTTCTCCTGCCTCCCTTTGTTTTTCTCCTGCACAGCCCAGGCCTCTGTAGCATCTTCTTGTGGGCCACAGGTCTCTGTTTCACCCTGGACACTTCTGTGCCTCTCCTCATCTGTTCTTCCTGGTGCTGCTGCTCCAGCTCATGCCTTTCCATGGCAGGGCTGGAATTTCACCCTCATCAGTAACACTCCATTGCCCTGTGGTCACTGCAAGGAATGTGCTCTCCTTCCACAATGATTTTAGGGGCAGAGAACAGATTGATTTTGGACTTTACTATCCCACCAGAATACAATCTCAGTATTTTCCAGCTGTTGACACAGTTCCACAGATGATTCTCTGATTGGAGGGAGCAGGGGAGCCATCCACCTGGGAATGGCCAGCAGAAAATCAGTCATGGAATGGTTTGGGGAGGAAGGGACCTTAAAATTCATCTTGTTCCCAACCTCCTGCCGTGAGTGGGGACAACTTCCATTAAATCCCACACCTCAGTGCCTGGGATTTGGGCTGTGCAGGAGCAGCCCCCGAGGAGGTGTTGCTGTGGATGTGTGTGTTTGAGGGGCACAGGGTGGTTGATGAGCTTAATAATTCATAGTATTTCATTTTTTTAACAGAAGAGCTGGATCTCAGAAGATGATTTCTACAGACCTTCCCCGGGAGAGAGCAGCGGGAGCACAGCCACCACCAACGGCTTCGGGCCAGAGGGGGACAGCGAGGGGCCAGCCCCAGGGCTCATCAGTGCCCTGGACTTGGAGAGGCTCTCAGTGCTGTCCTCGGACACTGGGAAGCCCAAAATGTCCCCAGAACGGGAGCAGAAGGGCTTCAGCGTGGTGCACCGCAGGCAGATGGGTACGTGCCACCTCCTGCTGCCCTCGGGCTCGAGGGCTGCTCCAGGTGGGCATGGGCTGTTCGGGGAGAGCTGCTGGCTGGTGGGAGCTGATGGCAGCGCTGGGAGCTACAGAAGGCAGTGGAGCAGCTTCCCAAGGCACTGCTGAGCCCAGGGAGGCTCTGGTGGGAAGCATTTTAGCGGGAGATGATCTGTCCACCCTGCAGGACTCCTTTCCTTTAGCCCACTTGTTCCCAGCCTCAAAACCCAAATGCAGGGGGACAGAAACCCAGATGCAGGTGGATAGTGATGGAGACCAAGGTCCTGTCAGCTCCTGCCCCAGACCTGGCTCTCACACCTTCTGTGCTTCTGGGTGCTTGCTTTGAGCCCCTCTTGGCTTTTCTCTCCCCACTGGCTTCCCCTCTCTCGCTTAAACTGAGCCATCTTGTCGGTGATGGAGACATGGACTTTGCTGGGTGTATGCAAAGCCAACTTTTTATTGTATAAAGTACAACTTATATACTGCTTTAAAGCTAGCAGTTCAACAACTACAAACTTTAACTTTTTTAACATTTCAAGCAGCTACTGATACAACTTCTTTGTTTAATTTTCTGTTAACTATTTTACTTTTGCCTTGTCTTCTCTTTTTCATTTGTCTTTTGCTTTTCTGTTCTACTTACTGTTAGACTTGGGATACGCTTGTTTCTCTCAGAGCCCCACACCAACAAAAGCTATTCTCCCTGGTGACATTTTTGCACTCTCACACCATCTTTCACCCCAGGTCTTTCCAACCCTTTCCGTGGGCTGCTGAAGCTGGGCAGCCTGGAGAGGCGAGGAGCCATGGGGATATGGAAGGAGTTTTCCTGCGAGCTGTCCCCGCTGGAGCTGCGACTCTTCCTGGACCACGAGGACAGGATCTGTGTGGAGAGCTACTCCCTGCTGCGCTGCGAGTCCCTGGCGCTCACCCACTCCGACGGCCGCTTCGAGCTGGTTTTCCTGGGGAAAAAGCTCTTCCTCCGAGCCCCTTCCCGGGACGAGGCCGAGGACTGGCTGGACAGGATCCGCGAGGCCCTGCGCAAGTGCCGGCCGCAGCTGGAGGAGGAGGACTGGGAGACTCTGGAGTATTCCGAGGATGGAGGCGAAGCCCAGCCCGTCCAGGGCGATCCCAGTGCTCTCCAGTACAGTGACGTGCCTGGGAACAGCTTGGACTGGACTGCAGCTCCAGAACCAGAGCTGGATGCCATCAAAGAGGCTGTTCTGTACATGGACATGGACAAAACCTGGGTCCCGTTTATATTTTCCCTGTCTCTAGAAACTCTAAAGTGCTTTAAAATCAGGAACAATGACAAAATATTAAGCAACAGTTACGGCATAGAGACCATCCAGGACATCCTTCCAGACACGAGCCTGGGGGGACCCTCCTTCTTCAAGGTGATCACCTCCAAGGCCGTGCTGAAGCTGCAGGCTGAGAGCGCGGAGGAGGCAGCCTCGTGGCGGGAGCTGGTCCGAGAGGTGCTCATGTCCTACCTGGAGAGTGCCGAGGAGGCTCTGACCCTGGGAGGCAGCTTGGATGGGCACTCCCAGGTCGTCCTGAAGAACATCGTGAAGGAAAATGGCTTCTTGTTGCAGTACCTGGTGGCCATCCCCACGGAGAAGGGCCTGGACTCGCAGAGCTTCATCTGTGCAGGTACAGAACCGTGGAATGGTTTGGGTTGGAGGGACCTTAAAGCCCATCCAGTCCCACCCCCTGCCATGGACAGGGACACCTCCCACTGTCCCAGGCTGCTCCAAGCTCTGTCCAAGCTGGCCTTGGACACCCAGTGGTCCAGGGGGGTATTGGACCCGACTGGACGATGATGGGACAGCCACAGCTTCTCTGGTTTCCCAGGAATCCCAGCAGCACAAGATCCCCTTGGTGGGGCTTCATGTCAGGGGTGCCTTTGGTGTCCTGTGGGCTCAGGGTGACCTCCCCATGCCCAGCCCCCATCCCACCCCAGCCCAGTGCAACTGGGATGTTACTGGGCTCCCATTTAAGATGCTTTTGGTACAGACAGTGGGGAACTGGGGTTGAAGCAACCTTAGGTGGATCAGGAAGCTCAGGACTCTCTTCTTGGGCATTTTGAGGCCCCAGCCTGGGGGGAAAGTGCAATCTGGAGCAGTTTTTCCAGTAAGGCAGCACGGGAGCAGGGATTGCCATGGGTGTGACGAGCTGATTTTGCAAAACAATCATTTACCCTTCCCCTGACGCCTCTCGGCACGCGGGGAGGTTCTGGTGGCACCTTCACTGACCTCCACGGGAGCTGTAATTTGCTCTTTACCTCACTAAGTTAATTAAATTTCAGATTTCTCTCCTGCTTCAATTACATTTCTTGTACCCTCCAGCAGGATGGGTTTTTTCTTCTAATATCTCTCCTTTTTTATGTAATTTTTTTTCTGGTCTATTTGGTCTCTGCCCTCCCTTCCAAGCTCTGTCCTGCATCTTCCACCTCCCCACAGCTGGAAGCGACAAGCCAAAAAGACAAATCCCCAGGGGTTTTTTGTAGGTTTTCTTTAGGCATCTGCCTGCCCTGCTTCCACCCCCCTCCCAGCTCCTGACAGCCAATGTGTTCCCTTCCATCTCAGGGTAATGAGCAATAAAGGCTGGGTTTTATTATTCATTCCAAAAGCAGCACATGATCTCCATTGATATTTCGGGGGGAGAGCTCCAGCTGCTCCAGAGTGCAGTGGATGGGGTAGTAAAACCAAAATGGGTTTCCCACTACTATAATAAAGGGGTTTTGGGGTTAATCCATCCTGATCTCATCCCTCGCAGATGAGGGTTTGGTACCCTGTGACAGCAGCAGAAAAGGGCTGAGTGAAGGCAGAATAGTGCAAAGCTGCTGCTGGAGGTGATGGGGCAGCAGGTGGGATTTAGGTTCTTCCCTAAACCACTGGGATGCTGCCAGAATTCATTTTTCCTAAAAAAAAAAAAAAACAAAAAAAAACAAACAATTGAACCACTTGATGGGTAAATTGGGTTTAGGGATAGTTTAGCCTCCTTTTTATGGAGCAAAAGTGAAGCAGCAACTGTTGAACCATCACAGTCTTAAATCCATGAGGAAGGGGCTGGAGGCCTCATGCTGAACATCCTACAGGTGCTTTAGGTGGCCTGTACCCCTTCCCAAAACTTCCTTGTCCAGTTCTGTGCTGCCAGGAGTTTCTCCCCCGTTCTGGCAGGGGTGGGCAGAGGCTGTGGGCAGTGCAGTTCCCTCTCACTCCCTGCTCCCGCAGGCTGCTCCCGGCAGATCGGCTTCTCCTTCGCCAGGCCCAAGCTCTGTGCCTTCTCCGGCCTCTACTACTGCGACAGCTGCCACCGGGACGAGGAGACTGTGATCCCCTCCCGCCTCATCCACAACTGGGACCTGAGCAAGCGAGGGGTGAGTCCTGGGCTGGCTCCACGCAGGGAGCAGGGAAACGCTCCAGCATCTGCTTCCTGAAGGTGCCTCTGAGCATTCCTTGGGCTGGAAGTGCCCACTCCAAACCTCCCTGCGAGCTCTGGGGCTGCTCCTCGGTCCGTGTCCACCTGTCCCCTCTGTCTGTGCCCCAGGTGTGCAAGCAGGCCCTGAAGTTCCTCACGCAGATCCGAAACCAGCCGCTGATCGACCTGAAGCTGGTCAACGAGAGCCTCTACGAGCACGTGGAGAGGATGGGGCGGATCCTGCGCAGCCGGGAGCAGCTGAAGCTGCTGGGGGATTATCTCATCATGTGCCGCAGCGGTGCCCTCAAGGAGCTCAGCAAGCGGTGAGGTCCCTCCCGGGGTGACATTCTCCTCTCTTGGCACCCTGGTGGTCTCCTGGTCCCCCTCCTCACTCACCATGGGAGCAGGGAGCGGTGCTGCCAAGGCTCAGGGTGACTTTTCCCTCCATATCATCTGCTCTAAGGAGTTATCTGTGTGTTGGCTGGGTCAGCACAATGAGCTGTGACTCAGGAAACACCTTCCTGGCCGAGGAGCTTCTGGCTGGACAGGAAACACCTGGCAAAATAGATGAGATATTTATTTTCTTTTCCCCCCCCGGCTTTGAAATGCTCTCACATGATTTCCAGTGGCAGGATTTGGGATGTGAAAATGGGCTCTGCAGTGATTCACTTCAAGAGGCTGCTTCATCCAGGCTCCTCCTTGCTCCGAAGCTGTTGGAGGTGTGGTGGAAACCATCTACCCCCTTCCTCTCTGTGCTTCTTTGCAGGCTCGATCACAGGCATTACCTCCTGGAGTGTCCCCACAAATACAGCGTGGCTGATCTGAGGCAGGTGAGAACTGAGCGTGGTCACAGAATCACAGAATGATTTGGGTTGGAAGGGACCTTAGAGACCACCCAGTCCCACCCCTGCCATCCAGTTCCACCTCCCACTAACCAGGTTGCTCCAAGCCCCCTGGCCCAG
Organism: Vireo altiloquus; assembly: GCA_013396875.1. Classification (NCBI taxonomy): domain Eukaryota; kingdom Metazoa; phylum Chordata; class Aves; order Passeriformes; family Vireonidae; genus Vireo; species Vireo altiloquus. Next base: position 18,026 of record VZRF01010587.1, read on the forward strand.
CTGTAGGGGTTTTCCAGGTGAGAACACCCCGAGTGTGGGGATGCCACATGCTGCCCCTTCAGCAGGAGGTTCCCAGCAGTTGGGTTTTTCAGTGATTCCCGAGCCAGGAGCCCCATCACGGCAGGCTCTGGGCGCTGCTCAGCCATCCAGGCTCCCACTGCACCCCAGGCATGTGGGGTGGGGTTGTTTGGAGGACAGCCTTGCCTTCAGGTGGCAGCCCAAAGAAGGGGTGTGACCCAGCAAACCCCGCGGGGCCGGGCTCCAGGAGCGCTGACCCCCCTGTCCCCCAGATCGCCGACGGCGTCTTCGAGACCTTCCTGCAGTCGCTGCTGCAGTTTGCATCCCACCACGTCTACAGCTGCGACCTGTGCACCCAGCGGGGCTTCATCTGCCAGATCTGCAACAGCAGCGACATCATCTTCCCCTTCGAGTTCGACACTACCACCAGGTGAGAGAGCCTCCTCTGCCCGTCCCACTGCAGCCAGGACACCCAGGGGCACAGGAGAGACACCCAGGGGCACAGCCTGGACACCCAGGGGCACAGCCAGGACACCCAAGGGCACAACTGAGACACCCAAAGGCACAGCAGAGACACTCAAGGGCACAGCCAGAACGCCCAAGGGCACAGCCAGNGGGCACAGTAGAGACGCCCAAGGGCACAGCCAGGACACCCAAGGGCACAGCAGAGACACCCAGGGGCATAGTAGAGACACCCAAGGGCACAGCTGGGGCACCCAGGGGCACAGGAGAGACACCCAGGGGCACAGCC
>VZRF01010587.1:18838-36670 GCA_013396875.1 Vireo altiloquus
CCCAAGGGCACAGCCAGGACACCCAAGGGCACAACCAGGACACCCAGGGGCACAGCAGAGACACCCAAGGGCACAACCAGGACACCCAAGGGCACAGCCAGGACGCCCAAGGGCACAGCCAGGATGCCCAAGGGCACAGTAGAGACGCCCAAGGGCACAGCCAGGACACCCAAGGGCACAGCCTGGCTCCTCCAGGAGCCCCAGCCAACCCCTGGGTTCTGCTCAGGGTCTGCACTTGCAGGGCACAGAGGGGATTGGAAATGGCTCTGAGGTGGTTGTGCATCCTCGTTATGCCCACGACCTTGTGTTGCCCACGTCCTCAGCCATGGGAACCGTACTGTGGTGCCCATGTCCTTGTAGTGCCCATGTCCTCATGGGAGCCATGTCGTCATGTCTCACATTCTTGTGGGTGCCACATCCTCGTTGTGCCCATGTCCTTGTGGGAGCCACGTCCTTGTGGTTCCCCCATCCTTGTGGGACTCATCCTCACAGTGCCACATCCTCATGCCCATGTCCTCATGAGATCTATCAGCCCCAGGATGCTCTGTACCAAATCCAGGCTGTTTGGGGCAGGAGAAGACCACAGAGCCAAGATGGCATCAAGAGAGGTGGCTTTGCAGACTGAAGATGCAGAGCCACCAGCACCTTGCTGTCAGCCTGCAAAGGCCTTGCTGGGTGCCAGGTCAGCGAAGGGGCTGGAGGGAGGAGCAGGAGGAGGAGAGGAGGAGGAGGAGGAAGGCTCTGTGTGTCCCTGTCTTGCTGACCTGGCCAGTGCCTCTCCTATTCAGGGTGGGTTTGACTCCTTGCAGGGGCTGCAGGCGGGAAGGTGAAGCAGCACTGGGACTGTCCTACATCCCTGTGCAGCCGTGGAGGGAAGGACAGACGCATGGACACAGAGTTCATAGAATGCTGGAGTGCTTCGGGTGGGCAGGGACCTTAAAGCCCACCCAGTGCCATGGGCAGGGACACCTCCCACTGTCCCCTGTCTGTCCTGGCCTTGGGCACTTGCAGGGCTGGGGCAACCACTCTGGGAGCAGAGATGGATGGTGGGCAGCACTGTGGGAAGTGGTGGGGGAGGCTGAGGATGTTCCCAGCAGGAGAGGGATGACACTGGCTCTCACCCCTGCCCACAGAGCTCCCATCCCTCACGGGCAGGGACCTGTCCTGCAGTGGGATCACCTCTGGGTTGGGATGCAGCAGCTGGACTGAAGTTGGAATCAGGACAGGGATGGTGCTAGAGGGGAACTCTATCCCCACAGCCGTCAGAGTTTGCTGAAGAAGTCAAACTCTTCCAGCCCAGGAACCTGCTCCACTGTAGGTGGAGATCCACATCTCCATGGTTATGTCATAGAATCGTGGAATCATTCAGGATGGAAAAGCCCTGCAGGGTCATGGAGTCCAACTGTTCCCCCAGCACTGCCAAGGCTGCCACTGATCTCTGTCCCCAAGTGCCACATCCACACAGCTTTTAAATCCCTTCAGGGATGGTGGCTCCACCACTGCCCTGGGCAGCCTCTGCCACAGTTGGACAACTCTTCAGTGAAGAAATTTTCAATCATATCCAACCTAAACCTCCCCTGGGGCAACTTGAGGCCATTTCCTCTTGTGCTGTCTTATCCTATTTGGCACTGAGCACAGTCCTGGCAGAGAGATTTCACAGGCTGATGGGCTGCGAGGCCTCGCTTTGCCTGGCAATCCCTAAAAATGAGCAGCAACACCCAGAACCTGCAGAAAATACCAAGGATCCGTGGGTGCTCCATGTGTTACAGGGCTGCGAGTGTTTCCGTGGAGGAGGAGCAGCGCTGCTCGCTCCCCTCCCTGCCACGGGGACAGCGCTGAGCTCATTATCGAGGACAACAACATCCCCAGGGGACCGATTTTCCCTGGAAAAAGAGCAGCCGAGCTCTGGAAAGCGCTGGCACGCAGGGCTGAGCCGGCTGGCGGCCGGCCGGAGGTCTCGTGTCCCGTGGAGCAGCCGAGCTCTGAAGATTGTTGACGTCTTTCTTTTTCACCCTGACGGAGGAGGTGGTGCAGCAGGAAAGCAGCTCAGCCGACATCCTCGCGGAGCTGAACGCGGCTTCCTGCCCCTTTGCCCGCCCCGGGGCCGCCGGGTCACAGCGGCACTGCTGCAGGATGTGTCTGCAGCGCCTCAAACAATGACCCCGCCAGCGCAGGACCCTCCTGCTCCGGCAGCTCCGGGGGAGGTGGAGGCAGGAGATGCCACTTCTCACTCGGAACCACCCCGGGTGAAACTCGGCTTCCCCAATCCCCCCGGACCTGGGGAGCAGCAGCCGCCGCTGCTGAGCTGGGGAGGCCACATGGAAGTGTGTTCTGCCGGGGAAATGCGTATTTTCCATCGCAAATCCTGCCTGTCCATGCACGAGCCTTTCCCTGTCCTGAGTCCCTCAGGGTTTGCAGCTCCTCTCCCGAGCAGGATTTGGCCTCAGCTGTGATTTCGTGGTCCCGTTCCCGGCTCTCTCGGGTGTTTCTCCGCCCCTCTCCCACGCATCCTTTGGGCATTAAGGTGTTCGGTGCTGTTCACACATGAATTGTGCACCAGGTATTTGCACAGGGAAGGTAAATCTGGCTGCCCTGCTGGCATGTGGCTGAGCCACATTTTGCTGCTACTGAGGAGTTGGGGATCACAACCCAAAAATTGACCTCAGCCCTTACAGCAGGAACATTTCTGCTTGTGACTGAGCAGTGAAACCCCTGCCCGAGCTGGGGTCCTCCGCAGGCTGTCACCTTCCTCCTGCTGCTGAGCCCCAGATCAGGGAGCTCCGACACCTCCACGGAGCCACCTGCTCAGGGGCAGCTCCCTCCTGGCTCTGTCCCTTCCCCGCAGCTCCACAGTGTCCCTGCCACCTGCAGGTCCTGCTGCCAGGGTGGCAGTCCCCTACCCCAGCCACGGCCAGTGCGCGGTCCCCAGCAGCAGTGCTGTCACAGGGGTCGCGGGGTCAGCCTCAGGGCTTGGTGCCAAGGCGTTGCTGTCACGGGGGTTTGGTGTCACAGCATTCGGTGTCTCAGGGTCGGTGTCTCAGGGTTCGTTGTTGCAGGGGTTGTTGTCGCACCCTCGGAGCTGCTGCTCGGGGCTGGGAGAGCAGGGCACAAACCTCAGCTCAAACCTCACTCCCGTCTCTCTCTCACACATTGGCAGCGCCCACCGCGCTCCTTCCGGCCGAGCCCTGCGCTTGGAGCTGCCGGGGGGGTGAGGAGCTGCAGAGGGGTATGAGCTGCCAAGGGGGGTGAGGAGCTGCTGGGGAGGATGAGGAGCTGCCGAGGGGGATGAGGAGCTGCCAGGGGGGGGTGAGGAGCTGCTGGGGAGGATGAGGAGCTGCCGAGGGGGATGAGGAGCTGCCAGGGGGGGGTGAGGAGCTGCTGGGGAGGATGAGGAGCTGCCGAGGGGGATGAGGAGCTGCCAGGGGGGGGTGAGGAGCTGCTGGGGAGGATGAGGAGCTGCCGAGGGGGATGAGGAGCTGCCAGGGGGGGGTGAGGAGCTGCTGGGGAGGATGAGGAGCTGCCGAGGGGGATGAGGAGCTGCCAGGGGGGGGTGAGGAGCTGCTGGGGAGGATGAGGAGCTGCCGAGGGGGATGAGGAGCTGCCAGGGGGGGGTGAGGAGCTGCTGGGGAGGATGAGGAGCTGCCGAGGGGGATGAGGAGCTGCCAGGGGGGGGTGAGGAGCTGCTGGGGAGGATGAGGAGCTGCCGAGGGGGATGAGGAGCTGCCAGGGGGGGGTGAGGAGCTGCTGGGGAGGATGAGGAGCTGCCGAGGGGGATGAGGAGCTGCCAGGGGGGGGTGAGGAGCTGCTGGGGAGGATGAGGAGCTGCCGAGGGGGATGAGGAGCTGCCAGGGGGGGGTGAGGAGCTGCTGGGGAGGATGAGGAGCTGCCGAGGGGGATGAGGAGCTGCCAGGGGGGGGTGAGGAGCTGCTGGGGAGGATGAGGAGCTGCCGAGGGGGATGAGGAGCTGCCAGGGGGGGGTGAGGAGCTGCTGGGGAGGATGAGGAGCTGCCGAGGGGGATGAGGAGCTGCCAGGGGGGGGTGAGGAGCTGCTGGGGAGGATGAGGAGCTGCCGAGGGGGATGAGGAGCTGCCAGGGGGGGGTGAGGAGCTGCTGGGGAGGATGAGGAGCTGCCGAGGGGGATGAGGAGCTGCCAGGGGGGGGTGAGGAGCTGCTGGGGAGGATGAGGAGCTGCCGAGGGGGATGAGGAGCTGCCAGGGGGGGGTGAGGAGCTGCTGGGGAGGATGAGGAGCTGCCGAGGGGGATGAGGAGCTGCCAGGGGGGGGTGAGGAGCTGCTGGGGAGGATGAGGAGCTGCCGAGGGGGATGAGGAGCTGCCAGGGGGGGGTGAGGAGCTGCTGGGGAGGATGAGGAGCTGCCGAGGGGGATGAGGAGCTGCCAGGGGGGGGTGAGGAGCTGCTGGGGAGGATGAGGAGCTGCCGAGGGGGATGAGGAGCTGCCAGGGGGGGGTGAGGAGCTGCTGGGGAGGATGAGGAGCTGCCGAGGGGGATGAGGAGCTGCCAGGGGGGGGTGAGGAGCTGCTGGGGAGNCTTTCCCTGTCCTGAGTCCCTCAGGGTTTGCAGCTCCTCTCCGGAGCAGGATTTGGCCTCAGCTGTGATTTCGTGGTCCCGTTCCCGGCTCTCTCGGGTGTTTCTCCGCCCCTCTCCCACGCATCCTTTGGGCATTAAGGTGTTCGGTGCTGTTCACACATGAATTGTGCACCAGGTATTTGCACAGGGAAGGTAAATCTGGCTGCCCTGCTGGCATGTGGCTGAGCCACATTTTGCTGCTACTGAGGAGTTGGGGATCACAACCCAATATTTGACCTCAGCCCTTACAGGAGGAACATTTCTGCTTGTGACTGAGCAGTGAAACCCCTGCCCGAGCTGGGGTCCTCCGCAGGCTGTCACCTTCCTCCTGCTGCTGAGCCCCAGATCAGGGAGCTCCGACACCTCCACGGAGCCACCTGCTCAGGGGCAGCTCCCTCCTGGCTCTGTCCCTTCCCCGCAGCTCCACAGTGTCCCTGCCACCTGCAGGTCCTGCTGCCAGGGTGGCAGTCCCCTACCCCAGCCACGGCCAGTGCGCGGTCCCCAGCAGCAGTGCTGTCACAGGGGTCGCGGGATCAGCCTCAGGACTTGGTGCCAAGGCGTCACTGTCACAGGGGTTTGGTGTCCGGGGTTTGGTGTCACAGCATTCGGTGTCTCAGGGTCGGTGTCTCAGGGTTCGTTGTTGCAGGGGTTGTTGTCGCACCCTCGGAGCTGCTGCTCGGGGCTGGGAGAGCAGGGCACAAACCTCAGCTCAAACCTCACTCCCGTCTCTCTCTCACACATTGGCAGCGCCCACCGCGCTCCTTCCGGCCGAGCCCTGCGCTTGGAGCTGCCGGGGGGGTGAGGAGCTGCAGAGGGGTATGAGCTGCCAAGGGGGGTGAGGAGCTGCTGGGGAGGATGAGGAGCTGCCGAGGGGGATGAGGAGCTGCCAGGGGGGGGTGAGGAGCTGCTGGGGAGGATGAGGAGCTGCCGAGGGGGATGAGGAGCTGCCAGGGGGGGGTGAGGAGCTGCTGGGGAGGATGAGGAGCTGCCGAGGGGGATGAGGAGCTGCCAGGGGGGGGTGAGGAGCTGCTGGGGAGGATGAGGAGCTGCCGAGGGGGATGAGGAGCTGCCAGGGGGGGGTGAGGAGCTGCTGGGGAGGATGAGGAGCTGCCGAGGGGGATGAGGAGCTGCCAGGGGGGGGTGAGGAGCTGCTGGGGAGGATGAGGAGCTGCCGAGGGGGATGAGGAGCTGCCAGGGGGGGGTGAGGAGCTGCTGGGGAGGATGAGGAGCTGCCGAGGGGGATGAGGAGCTGCCAGGGGGGGGTGAGGAGCTGCTGGGGAGGATGAGGAGCTGCCGAGGGGGATGAGGAGCTGCCAGGGGGGGGTGAGGAGCTGCTGGGGAGGATGAGGAGCTGCCGAGGGGGATGAGGAGCTGCCAGGGGGGGGTGAGGAGCTGCTGGGGAGGATGAGGAGCTGCCGAGGGGGATGAGGAGCTGCCAGGGGGGGGTGAGGAGCTGCTGGGGAGGNTGCCGGGGTGGATGTTCCGCTCGAGCAGCTGCAGCTTCTGCACTCGAGGCTCCTCCTGAGCCGGGGCTGGGGCTCTGCTCAGCAAGTGCTCAAAACACACCAGGACAGGGAAGTGTACCCTGGTTCGGTGGGGGAAGCTTGGTCTTTGCTCTGACGTTACCAACGCAGTGAGTTTGGTTTTTCTCCTCTTTTCCCAGGTGCAGCGAATGCAAAACTGTCTTCCACCGGGACTGCCACGCCCGGGCCCCGTCGTGCCCGCGCTGCGAGCGGCGGCAGCGGTACCAGCGGCGGCTGGAGGCCAGCACAGAGCCCAGCCTGTAGCCTGGCACTGCCCTCGACACTGCCCTCGGGACGGGGATGGCAGGAGGGACAGAGCAGAGCCCCCCTGCCTGAGAGCCTGTCCTGCGCCTGGCCCTGCCCTGGGGACAGGGACAGTGTGGGGTGGTGCTCCTGCCCCGCAGAGGGACCTCTGCCCACCCAGGGCCAAACAAGGGGGGTGGAAAACTCCATCCCCGTTCACACTAACCGGGTGCTGTTCCCTGTCACCCTCCTGGTGCCAATGTCCCCTCCCAGCGGAACCCAGCGGCTCTCCAGGGTCTCATCCCAGAATTCCAATCAAGGGTGTGGAGAACTGACATTGATCAAAGCTCTAGTTTTTTAGGATGTTCGATACTGAAAACTGGTATTTTTTTACATGGGGGTTTTGCACAACTGGGCTGCTCTGGGTGATGGAGCCGCGCAGGGAGGGGACAAAGTGACACTTGTGCCTTTAGGGACCTGCGCGCCCCAGGGGGACCGTGGGTGCCCCGAGCATCTCCCGCTCAGAGAGCCCAGCCAGCGCCGTGGCTACCGGGGAGAGCCAGGGAGAGCCGAGCCACTCCTCCCCGCCTGCTGCTGCTCGTCCTCGGGAGAAATTTTATTTTCCTTTAACCCCTCCCCACGCAAAGATAATTAAAGTCTATTTAACAACAAGTGAAGCAATTTCTGGGTTTGATTCTTTGCGGTGAGACCAAATCACAGATTGAACCTGACATGGTGTCAGTGGCAAGAGGGTTGGGGTTGGGGATGCTCCCTGTCCGTCTGTCCTCTGTCCTCCATCCTCCACAGTTTTGCTCGGGCGACTGCTTGGGGGACCTTTCCCCATTTTCCCTACCCATTTTCCTTCACCTCTGCTCCCCACCGGTGTCAGCCTCTCCCGTTGTTGTTTTCCCTGCCACCCATGTGCCGGGAGGATTTGGGGTGTGCCCGCCAACACAGCACAACTCCCTGGTGTGCGCGGGGACAAAACCCAGGGCAGGGCAGCTCCCATGGGCTCCCCCCTAATGGGGTCCCCATCCCACTGCCCAGGGAGGCCGTGCCAGATCCCGGCCGAGCCGCGGGGCTGGGCCCTTCCTGCGGCAGGAACCTCCCGAGGAGTCGTTTCCTCGTCGGGCCCAGCGGGTCCCCTCCGCCAGCGTCCTTCCCGCCCGCCGAGGGGAGGAAACGCGCCCCAGCAGCCTGGGGGCCGGGCACCCACCCGCCGCCCAGCCCGGCCCCGTCTCTCGGCGGAAACCGGGCGAGTCGGGACGGGCCCGGCGCGGGCACGAGCGGCACCCGCGGGCGCGCACCCGCCCCAGCGCCGGCCGCAGGTGAGAGCGGGGCCCGGGGGGCTCTGGGGGCTCGGGGGGCTTCGGGGGCTCAGCGACTTGGAGCTCGGTGGCTTTGGGGTCTCGGGCATGGTGGTGAGGATGGCGGCGGTGACCCCGGGGCTGTTCCAGCAGGTTCGGGCGGTTTGCGGAGCGGCCGCCTAGGGCCGGAGCTCAGCGGGGACCCCGAGGGAGTTGAGCTGGGGGGTCCTCGCCCCAGGAGGGGTTGGGCGCTGCCGTCACCCTTTCCCTGGCCGTGTCCCGCAGGCGGAGGCGCCGGGAGGCCATGGAGGCGGCGGGGCCGGCGGAGGAGGCGCTGGTGCTGGTGGAGTACGGCTTCGAGTACCGCGCCAAGGACGGCACCTTGGTGTCCATCAAACCCAACGAGCGCTATGTGCTGCTCAAACGCACCAACCCGCACTGGTGGCACGTCCGCAGGAGCGGGGACGCCCGGCCCTTCTACATCCCGGCCCAGTACGTCAAGGAGCTGCCTCCCATCGCCGCCCCAGCCCCGCTTGACCCCCTGCCATCGGGACATGCTGCGACAGAGCCGGCCACGCTCGTCCCTCAGCCCCCGCCAGCCTACGAGTATCGGTTCATCAGCGCCGCCGAGCCCGGGGAGCGGGCAGGAGAGAGCCCCGTGCCCAGGGGGGACTCGGTGCCCAGGAGGGACTCTCTGCTCCACGGGGACTCGGTGCCCAGGAAGGACTCGGTGCCCAGGAAGGACTCGGTGCCCAGGAGGGACTCGCTGCTCCACAGGGACTCGGTGCCCAGGAAGGACTTGGTGCCCAGGAAGGACTCGGTGCCCAGGAGGGAGTCGGTGTTTCAGAGGGACTCAGTGCCCAGGAGGGACTCGCTGCTCCAGAGAGACTCACAACCATCACTCAGCTCTTTTCGGGTCCTCCCGGGGCTGACCTCGCACTCCGCTGAGCCTGTGAGACCTTCGCAGTCCCTGGATGACCTGGCGCGGGTGACACCAGCATCACGCAGTGCCACTGCCATGGGGGCACGCGGGGACCCTCCAGGACACGCTCGCCCACTCGCGAAGAGCCGCTCCGAGACCCTCTGCGCCTCCGGCAAGGACAGGGATGTGGCCAGGAGGTGGCCGGGGGCCGGCCCCGCGGCTCAGGTACGGTGACATCCTCACTGCTGTCCCCAGAAGCTGCGCTGGGGGGGGTTAGCGGGTAGGGGTGTTGAGCCTGAGCCCCTCGGCTGATTCAGTGGCCATGTTCCCCACTGTGACCCCCAGCACAGGGTGAGGTGACACCCCGGCACCGCAGCCATCGCTGGGACCCCCCACATCCCCTCACCGAGTTGACCCCATGGGACAAACCTGCAGGTGACGCCCCCATAGGGGTTTGCCAGAATTAACCATTTCGGGGGTGTGAGTGACCCCCCCCGCACTGGGACCTCCCCGCACACCCTCAGCCCCCTGCCCCGTGCCTCAGTTTCCCCCCTCATGGGCACCCCTGGGCATTCCCAGCCCCAGAGCCCGGTGGTCCCCAGGGCAGGGGTGGACTCGGTGCCACCCAGAGAGGTTTTGGGATGTCCCTCTCAGGTTCCCAGAGCGTTCTGGGATGAGAGGAGGCAGAAAAGGGTTAACAGGGAAGCGCAGCAGCTCCTCCCTGCCTGGGCGGGTGCCTCACCTGGGCGCAGCACCCAGGGACCGAGGTGGGTGCTGGGTGCACCCCGGCGCAGGCCAGCGCCCCGACACCCCAAACCCACGCTCACCCCACACCAGTAAGTAGCAGAGGGCTCTGCCCAGCCCCCCTGGGCTGTCCCTCCCGGGTCCCCCCCGGCTGCTCACCCACCGCCAGCACGGGCTGGGGGCACGGGAGAGAGAGTGGCGGCAGAGGGAGGGTCCCACGTCCTTGTCCCCTTCTCGCTTGTCCACGAGCACCTCACTTTGGAGTAAGCCCAGGCTCCAAGCCTGGGTGTCCCCACCTTGAGGGGGTCTGGAGGGATTGTGCCACCTGGGGGAGTTGCTGGAGGAAATGGGGTGTTGGTGGTGGGGGGCTGTGTTTAACACCCTATTTTCACCCCATTTTCCACCCTACTTTCACTTCATTTTCACCCCATTTTACACCTTGTGCCCCCATCTGCGTCCTTTGCACACCCAAAGACACTGACCCTGCTCTGGGGTAGCACAGTCCCTGTGCCCAGTGCCACCACGGGAGCATTCCCCTTCCCTGCCCCAATCCAACTGGTGCCAAAACCATCTGGCATGGGGCATGGTGGGACCATGGTGGGACCATGGTGGCCTCGGTCCTGTCACCATCTGCAGCCCCCACCCGTGGGATGGGATGGGATGGGATGGGATGGGATGGGATGGGATGGGATGATCCCAGTGTTGCAGGGATGCAGCAGCCCCAGATCAGCTGCTGGTGGAGCAGTGTGACACCAGATGGGCCACCCTAAATTTGGGGGGGATCATCCCAGTGCGATTCCTGCTCAGCATCACCCTGGTGCAATTCCTGCTCGCTTGGCCTTGGCTTTGCCGGAGCGGGTGACGAGTGGCAGCTTGTGGGGGACGATGACAACAACCCCCAGAGAAGCCAATTCCGCCCTGGGTGTCTCTTCCGCTCCCCAAACCGGCAGGAAGCGGCAGTGCAGGGCCCGGCTCAGGGCGCCAGCGGCGTTATTGGGGCCTCGCGGTGTCCCCACGGCTGTCCCCACCCCGAGTGCTGCCCCAGTGTCACCGCCATGGGTGACAGGGCGCCGGGGGGTCCTCAGCGGGCCCGGAGCAGGGTGCTGCAGCTGCTGCACTTGGGGAAGGTAGGCAGCACCCAAGGGTGCACCCAGCCGGGGGACAGGGGGGTGTTTTGGTGTCACCCCTCCCCAAGCTCCCCCTTGGGTTTCCCTGGGGGTTTATGGGCACCGGTGGGTGCCACGATGCCCATCCCAGAGCAGGGAGGTGCATGCAGCCCCTCCAGGGGTGAGAACCCCCCAGGAATGCACCCATGGCAGAGAGAGAGGTGCTGGGGGGGCTCTGTGCCAGGGGTGTCCCATTGCCACCCCCGTGTCCCTCGTTCCCAGGAGGAGGGTGACCCCCCCTGGCCCTGCTCACCATGGTGGGGGGGTCGTGGGGTGATGGGGGGAGGATGAGGGGCTGTCATTGAGCTGCTGTCCCCCTCTGATCCAGGGTGTCCCCAAGGTCACTGTCACCTCTCTCGGGGTGATGGGAGGGGCTGGGCTGGGACCTTTGTCCCCACAGCCATTAATGAGACTTGAGCTGTAAAACTGGGGAGATCAAAGGGTGCTGGGACAGGGGTTCCCCGCTGGCAGCACCCTCCTGGTCCCAGGGGACACATCCCCCCACCCCAAGCAGCCCCGCGGGTGGGGGTCAGTCGGGCTGGTGCTGGGGATGTTATTTTGGGATACGGTGGTGAGACTGTCTGGTGCAGCATCCGGCTCTGGGCGGGAGGATGGGGCCGTGGGTGCTGGACGTGTCCCAGGGCGCAGGTGGTGAGGGTGCTGGTACCGGTGATGTGGGGGCAGGAGGTGCCCTGGGCTGCCTTTGATGAGGGCGTTGGGGTGCAAGAGTAAGTGAGATGGGTATGGGATTTGGGGTGCTGGTGCTGGGGAGGTGGGAGCGAGGCTGGAGGTGCAGGGGATGAGCAGGCTGGAGGTTTTTGGGCCACAGATGTCAGTGCAGAGGTTGTGGGTGTTCAAGGTTTGGGTGCCAATGATGTGGGTGCTGCACACAGCAGGTGATGCAGGTACCAGTGGTGTGGGTGCTGCGTGAGTGGGTACTGGTGACACCAGTGTGACATCACTGGTGTTGATGATGGTACCAGTGAGGGTACCAGTGATGGAGCTGCTGATGTGGGTGCTGATGGTGCAGGTNGCAGGTACTGGTGATGCAGGTGCTGATGATGCAGTGACATGGGTGCCGGTGCTGCAGGTGCTGCTGCAGGTGCTGCCCGCAGTGGGTGAGGCAGGTGCCAGTGATGGAGATGCTGATGTGGGTGCTGAATGGTGCAGGTGATGCAGGTACCAGTGATGGAGGTGCTGATGATGTGGGTGCTGATGGTGTAGGTGATGCAGGTACTGGTGATGCAGGTGCTGATGATGCAGTGACACGGGTGCTGGTGCTGCGGGTGCTGCTGCAGGTGCTGCCCGCAGTGGGTGATGCAGGTGCCAGTGACGTGGTGCTGGCTGTGAGGGTGCTGCCAGCAGCAGGTGACACAGGCAGCGGTGACACAGGTGCTGGCACTGGGGACCTCAATATCTCTCCATGTGCTCATCCCTGTGCCAGTGGGTGCTCCCTGCCCCACTCTGGATGCTGTGAGTGCTCCTTTCCACCTCCCGGCCACTTACACCCCCTCGCCAGCACCTCCTGCCCCACGCTCTGGGGGCCCGAGCAGGGGGTGACCCAGCAGCCAGGGCAGGATCCAGCTCCTCGGCCCCTCACCCAGCTGCCACCCAGACACCACAGTGGGGACATCCCAGGAATGCCGTCCCAGCTGCAGAAGTGACACATCCATGTCCCCCCAGGCACACAAGGAGTCAGAGGAGACACCCGATCCCATCTACCTCAACATCCAGGAGCTGCGGGAAGAGGCTGCGGCCGCCAGGGCAGCCCCAGAGGAGCCTGGAGGCTCCGTGTCGGACTGGGAAACCCACACGGACACGGACAGTGGACATTTGTTTTATTATAACCCTGTGACGGGCGAGACCACGTGGGATTGTCCCTTTGGGCAGGCGGCCGATGGAGTGAGTCCTGCCGCCTCTCCTGCCTCCTCACTCGCACACAGCCCGGAGCTTCCCGAGTGGGAACAGCACGTGGACCAAGGAAGCGGACAGACTTTTTTCTATAATTCGGTGACAGGTGAGACGTCGTGGGACCCTCCCACTGCGGGAGACACAGGCAGCCCCCGGGAGATGCACCCTGGGGGGACGCGGTACGGCCCCACGGAGCAGAGGGTGAGCACCCAGCGAGGCGCGGGGCTTGGGATGGGGGGAGACAGGGATGGGGATGGAGATGGAAAAGGGTTGGGATGAAAGCAGAGACAGGTGGAGATCAGGATTGAGAGAGGGGTGGGAGATGCAGTGGAGATGGAGATTGAGGTGGAAATGGAAGCAGGTGGAGACAGATGGGAATGGAGATGAAGAAAGATGAAGATGGACACAGGGATGGATACAGGGATGTAGGAAGGGATGAGAATGCAGATGGAAATGGGGATGGGATGAAAATGGAGGCTGAGATGAAGATTGAGAAAGGATGGGAGATGAAATGGAGATGAAGATGGAAACAGATGGAGATGGGAATGGAGATGAAGATGGAAATGGGAACAGATACAGGGATGTAGAAAGGGATGGGATGGAGATGGAGACGGATGAAGGTGTAGATGGGAGACAGGGATGGGAATGAAGATAAAAGTGCAGATGGAGATGGGAATGGATACTGGAATTGAGATGGAAATGGAAACAGGAATGGGAATGGAGATGGAGACAAGGATTGAGATGGAGATGGGAATGGAGACAGAGATGGGAATGGAGATGGAGATGATGGAGAGGGGGCAGCCCCCACCTGGGCAGGCCACACGGGGATGCAGATCTCCTGGTAGGGCACAAGATCTTGACCTGTCTTTTCTCTCCAGCCACCCACTCCAGAAACAGATTATCCCGACCTGTCTCCAGATGAGCTGGAGTGTTATCCTGAGGAGGACTATTCTCCCGTGGGCTCCTATGATCAGGGGGCCTCTCTCTGCCTGTCCCCGAGGCGTCCCGAGGAGCTGGGCTCACCCCCGGGCTGGTATGGGCACAGCCACCCCGAGGGCATCGTGTTCTACCCCGAGCACTTCGCCGCTGACACGGTACGGGATAGGGATGGGAGGGGATGGGAACAGGGATTGGGACAGGGCTGAGGATGGGGACAGGGAATGGAAGAGGGATGTGCACAGGGATAGGAGCTGGGATGGGGACAGGGATGGGTTATGGACAAGCACAGGCACAGCAGTGGGAATGGGGACAGGATCAGGGACAAAGATGCAGACAGGGATAAACATCCTCATAAGCCCCCAGAGCAGGGGCTGCAGGGGCTCTGGTGGGGGCATAGCACAGCCCCGTCCTGGCAGGGGCTCCTTGGGCATCACCTGACCCGTCCCTGCCCAGGTGCCATCAGGAGGTCGCCATGAGCGGGCCAGCAGCAGCTCCAGCCAGGACAGCGGGCTCCTGGCCTGGCACGGCACCGTGGCACCGGTGGAGAAGGTGGGCACCCAGCGACAGGCACCCAGCCTGCCCCCACCCCGGCACCAGGGAGAGCAGGGGGGAAGATTTGACACCCCTACCTTTACTTTCCAGTTTAAAAGCCTGGAAAAAGCTGGGGTGCTCAACCGGACCAAGACGCTGGACAGAGGGAAGCGGCTCCGGTAAGAACATTCCAGTGTCCCCTGCCACCGGAGACAGGAGTCCAGCAGGGTGGAGATCACTGTGTGACCCCTGCTCTGCTCCCCAGGAAGAACTGGAGCTCCTCCTGGACAGTGCTGGAAGGAGGAATCCTCACCTTCTTCAAGGACTCCAAGCACTCAGCTGCCAGCGCCTTGGTGAGAGCCCCAGTGGCCTCAGGGTGGGGCAGCTCCCATGGGATGGGACCAGAGCCCAAGGGACAGGGCCAGCACCCGTGGGAGTGGGCCAGCACCTGTGGGAGTGGGCAAGGACTCAGAGGATGTGGCCAACACACGTAGGGTAGGGGCAGGCACCCATGGCGAACACGGCACTGGCCTCAGCTCTGGGGTGGGGGTTCAGAGCTCTGTCTAGAGGGTGCAGAGGCTCTTGGGGGGTGGGAACCATGGCCAGCACCCACAGAGTGGGGCCAGCACCCACAGGATAGGACCAGCATCCGTAGGACAGGGCAAGGATCCACTGGATGGGGTCAAAGCCTGCAGAATGGAACCAGCACACATAGGATGAGGCCAACATCCAGGAGACAGGGCCAGCACCCACAGAACAGGGCTCCTGGAACTGTGGGGGGTCAGCACTTGAAGGATGGGACCAGGACCCCCAGGCCAGGGCAGGTGCCCTGCACAGAGACCCCCAGCACTGGGACATGTCCCCTCGCCCCCCGGCATGCACACACTCCCCACAGGGGTGCCAGCTGTGGGGCACCCGGAGCTGGTGGGAGGCAGCAGGAGGAAGCAGTGCCGGCCCCAGCCTCCCCCCGGGGCCCAGCAGCCACCACCGGATGCAGAAGTTGCTGTGGGTCTTGCAACACCCTGTGGTGACAGCGAGGGGGGAGGGAAAGACAGAGGACCCACAGCTGGGGGAGACATGGTGCCAGCCTCACCTCGGGGGTCCAGAGCTCTGCCCGGGGGTGCCAAGGCTCTTGGGGGAGGGGGACAGTGGCCAAAGCAACCCGAAACCAGGGCATAGGGAGAAGCAATGGGTGTGATGCTCTCCCCCTGCAAAATCTCCCTCCTTGGGGCAGCTGCCCTCTCTCTTCCTGCAGTGTCACTGAGAGGGACCCCAAAGCTGGAGGCCCCCCGGGGTCCCTGGGGAGGGCTGGGAATGCCCCTTGAGGTGATGGCAGCCCTAGGGCATGGCTGTCCCCCGGCTGGTGGCTGTGACCCTCACACCAACATGGCAGTCCCACGTCCTAGTCCCGCAGAGACCACAGGAGGGGACAGAGGAGTCCCACAGAGGACATCTGGCAACCTTACCTTTCCAGAGGAGGACACCCCACGCCCCCAAGCAGGATCCCGATGTCCCTGTCCCCTCTGGGCAGGTGCCACCCTCATCCCCTTGTCCCCACAGAGGCACCCCAGCACCCTGACCACCCCCGAGCACACGGTGGAGCTGCGCGGGGCCACCCTCACCTGGGCTGGCAGGGACAAATCCAGCAAGAAGAATGTCCTGGAGGTGAGCAGGTGACAGCAGGAGGGACACTGGTCACAGCTCAGGGTGCACACGTGCAATGCCACAGCTGCCCAGTTCATCCCACAGGGTGCAGGGGGTGGAAGTGGGGACAGATGTGCTGGGGTGGGAGCACAGGGACACACTGCACTGCCGGTCAGTGTCTCGTTCTGATGGGCACAGACAGGTCACCGAGGGACACCCTGGTCCCCAGAGGGGTTTTTCCACTCGTTGCACAGGGAGGAGGTTTCCAGCCACTCCCAGGCCCCGGCAGACGGCACCGTTTGGTGTCACCAGAGTTGGCGCCGGGCTCAGCCACATCCTGCTTCCCAAACCCGGGTGGTTGCGGCAGCCCCGTGCCCTTTCCCTGACCTTTGCCTGTTGCTCCGGCAGCTGAGGACGCGGGAGGGCTCGGAATTCCTCATCCAGCACGACTCGGAACAGATCATCACCGGCTGGCACCGAGCCATCGCCGACAGCATCGGCCGGAGGGTGAGCAGGGCCGCCCACCCCGCAACCACCCCGGGACCACCCCGGGACCATCCCGGGCCAGGCCCCGGCGTCTCATGGTGCCCCTTCCTTAGGGCTCCGACATCCTCGTAGAGGAGGATGCCGAAATTCGGGCTGAATTCGGCTCCCGGGAGAAGCTGGGGGGCGGCGAGGAGAGGAGGGCAGGTGAGCACCAGGGCTGGGCACGGGGCTCCGGGCAGAAGCGCCCACCGTGAGGGGTCCCCGGGGCCGGGACGAGCCGGGAGCGCCCCGGTTGGTCCCTCGGGTGGTGCTGACCTGTGCCGTGTCCCCGCCAGCCGCCGGGCAGGTGACGGGCACTGCCGAGAGTGACCACAGCAGAGTCCGGAACAAACTCCGCAAGTTCCTGCAGAGGCGACCGACGCTGCAATCCCTGCGGGAGAGAGGCTACATCAAGGGTGGGTGTGGGGGGCTGGGATGGGGGCCGGGATGGATCAGGGGTGGGTGTCAGGATGGGGATACAGCAAGGGGATTACTGGGATGGGGCTGGATCAGGCTGNGGGTGGGTGTCAGGATGGGGATACAGCAAGGGGATTACTGGGATGGGGCTGGATCAGGCTGGGGTGCTGGGATGGGGTTGGATCAGGCTGGAGTGCTGGGATGGGGCTGGATCAGGCTGGGGTGCTGGGATGGGGTTGGATCAGGCTGGGGTGCTGGGATGGGACTGGATCAGGCTGGGGTGCTGGGATGCAGCTGGATCAGGCTGAGGTGCTGGGATGAAGTGTCGGGATAGGAACCATCAAGGATGGGAGCTGGAGTGGGGCTGAGTCCCTTGGGATGTCTCCAGGCTGGAGGGCAGGTGGGGGCAGCCAGGGATGGAGCTGGGACACAGGATTGAGTGACCAAGCCCAGCCCTGACCCAAGATGTTGGTGATGGGCTCGGGTGTGTCCCATCACCTCCAGCCACCCTGGTGGCACACTCCTATGGGAACAGAACCCTCTGTCCCCAACCCTGTCCCACACTAGCCACCCTCCTGGTGTCCCCTGGCCCTGCTCACGTCCTCGCTGTGTTCCCAGACCAGGTTTTTGGCTGCTCGCTGCTGGCGCTGTGTGAGCGGGAGCGGAGCACAGTCCCACACTTCGTCCTGCAGTGCATCCAGACCGTGGAGAGGAGAGGTACCACCCTGGGGACAGGGACAGCCTGGGGCACCGGCATGGGGACAGCTCTGGGGACAGCCTACACAGGATGCTTGGGTTTTCCTTGGAATCCCAGTGCTGGCTGCTGTGGGTACCAGCACAGCTCTACCGGTTGCTGTCACCATGTGCCACCTGGCTGTGGGCATCCTGCAGGGGACAGCAGGGACACATGGGGACCCAGAGTTCCCTCAGAAGTGCCTAATGTCCCATCCCAGGGTGGATTGTTTAACTGGGAGCTTTCCCCCATCTCCATCTGCCCAGGTCTGGACATCGACGGGCTGTACCGGGTCAGTGGCAACCTGGCCACCATCCAGAAACTGCGCTACAAGGTGGAGCACGGTACGGTCACCAGTGGGGGACAACAGGGTATAACCCCCCAGCAGGGGCAGGGGGACAGGGCTGTGGTTGGGGAGGGGGCAGCCAGGGACCCCCACCCACCTCTCTGGGGCTCTGGACACAGCTGAGGTGCTGCCCCACCCCCAGACGAGCAGCTGGACCTGGATGATGGGCGCTGGGAGGACATCCACGTTGTCACCGGGGCGCTGAAACTCTTCCTGCGGGAGCTGCCAGAGCCACTCATCCCCTTCAGCCACTTCGACAAGTTCATCGCTGCCATCAGTGAGGGACAGGGACAGGG